>ML776909.1:473259-484430 GCA_009831015.1 Picea engelmannii | reverse complement strand
TTTCCATGATCCAATGAAACCAGTCCCACTCAATTTGGATACTCTAGGAAGAAGTTATTATTGTTTTACCTGGAACACCTTCTTGAGACTAGTCAATAGGACTAGTTAGATACCCTATCTTACACAGGGTGTATATAGAAATTTAATATGATACAGAAGATGAACTTTTTACCATAGATACCTTACTAATTTCTATGAATATCCTTCGGATTTCAGGGTCTGAAACGTTACAGAAAATTGTTTATAGCGAAAATTCCATAATGACTCAGTTCAGGATGATTCCATAACCCTATATTGTACAGGTTGTATCTCCGAAAGTATTAGGCCTCAAGAGCTGAAATTTGAACCCAACGTACCTTGATTTGTCTACTAAATGTTGTCCAAGCCGTTCCTTTTGAAACATTGTAGAAAAAAAGTTATAGCGAAAATTCCAAGGTGTCTTAGATGTAGTAGCGAAACCGTAAGACCTTGAGCTCTGATACCATATGTTAAGAACCAAATATCAATATAGCATAGAAAAACCTCAGAAAAAGTACTCAACGCCTTGAAAAAGAGATAATTTCAGACAATAAGCCTCTTCGAGGGGGAAACCTCCTTTTACCCCACTTAAATGTTCAAGTACAAGATGATTCAAAATGAAAATGTCTCCTTGGTATATATAGGAGACTAATGGCCTAAAGCCGACATAAATAAAATAACATTACTAATATAACATGCCCCAATTAAGGGTTAATGAGCCAATATTAGGGCTTAACAGGGTGATAGTTGGTGTTGGGTGTCAACTTTGTCCCCACCAATCTAAATAACGCCCTCCAGAATGTCCTAATAAATCGACTGTCCCTGTCACTGATGATGTTCCTCGACAACCCATGAAGTATGAAGACCTCCCTAAAGAATAACTCAACTACCTAAACTGCGTTTTACTCTGTCGGTATGGCATAGAAGTGAGAAAACTTGGTCAATCTATTAACCACTACATAGATACAGTCCTTACCCTAGACCTTGGGTAGGCCTGTGATGAATTCCATCGATATACTTTCCCATTTATGCTCTGGAATAGGAAGTGGTTGAAGTATCCATGTTGGAAGAGTATTCTCTGACTTGTTCTGCTGGTAAGTCACACACTTACTAATGTGTCTCATAACATCCTATTTGAGGCCCTTCCATGAGAACCTCTCCCTGATCTGTCTGTAGGTTTTGAAAAAACCCTGATGGCCTGCTAGTGGTGAATCATGAACGACTGTGAGGATCTTCTTCTTGAGCCCCGAATCTAGAAATAGGTAGAATCTGTCCTTGTATAATATGACAATCGTCAATGACCCTATACCTATCATCCCGTATCTTCCCATCCATAACCTCACAAGCAAACTTGTTCTTGGAATAATCCACTAACAAGTGGAATTTCCAATCTATTGAAATCTCCATCAAAGAACATGCCACATGTCTCCTCAATAGTGCATCGACCACAATGTTCTTCTTCCCCTTGACATACTCTATGTTGAAGTTGAATGCTTGTACCTTCGTCACCCATTTCTGTTGGCTCTCACTGAGGTCCTTCTACTCAAGGAAATACTTCAAGCTGTTGTGATCTATTTTGACCACGAATTTTTCCACCAAATATTGTCTGGATTTGGTCAAGGCATGCATTATTGCTAGCATTTCCTTGTCATAGATGAAGTACAACCTCTCGAGCTGACTGATCTTCCTGCTCTTGAATACAATGGGGTGTCCTCCTTGCATCAAAACTGCCTCGATACTCTCACTGGGTGCATCACACTCTAATACAAATGGCAGCGTGAAGTCTAGTAATGCTAACATTGGACATGTTCCCATGACTTCCTTCATGAAATCAAAGGATTTATGTGACTCATCAGTCCAGATGAAAGCCCCCTACTTGGTGAGATCCATCAATGGTGCTCCAAGCTGAGAGAAACCCCTGACAAACCGCCTGTAATAATTGCATAACCTAAAGAATCTCCTCAACTCTATCCTGTTCCTGGGCGTTGGCCAATCTAGAATGGCCCTGATCTTATCTTGGTGTACCTATACCCCTTGTGCATTGATGATGTGGCCTGAGTAAAGTAGTTCTGTCATACCAAATTCACACTTGGACTTTTTGGTGTATAGTGATTGTGCCTCCATGATGCTCAAAATCTCATCTAAGTGCCTCATATGATCCTGCCATGTCTTGTTGTAGAACAAGATGTCGTCGAAGAGAACCAAAACTAATTTCCTCCATTGATCCCTGAATATGTGGTTCATGCAAGACTGAAATGTAGATGGTGCATTGGTTAGCCCAAATGGCATAACTAGAAACTCGAAATGTCCAAAGTGACACTGAAATGTCATCTTCTCTATGTCCTGCTCTCGGATGCTAATCTGATGATACCCGGAGTGTAGATCAACCTTTGAGAAGAAAAATGCCCCATGCAGTTCATCCATAAACTCGTCAATGCGAGGGATATGATATCGGTTCTTGATGGTTTTCTTGTTCAAGGCCCGATAATCAATGCACATCCCCATGGTACCATCCTTCTTCAAAACTAAGACAACTGGAGAGGTGAATGGGTTGTTGCTTGGTTTGATGTGTCCCATCGCTAGCAATTCTTTAATTACTTTCTCTATCTCATCCATGAACCTCCTAGGATGACGATAGGGGGGTGTGATCATAGGTTTTCCCCCCTCCTCCAACTCAATGGTGTTCTCAAACCCCCTATCAGGTGGTCTCCCTGGTGGAATCAACTTAAAAACCTATTGATGTCATCTCAACATGTTCATGATCTCTGTATGATACTGTTGTCGACCCTCTGAATCCTTCCACATAGTGATCAAGCACTCTGCGACATATGTTACCTCCCCATGTCTGAGTATCCTCTCCATCCTCTTGGCCGAAATTGTCTTGGGTGATCCTATTGACATGCCTCTCAGAGCAACCCTCTTCTCATCACTGTCTCTGAACCCCATTTCCAAGGTTTGGTAATTGGTGGTGATTTTGCCCAAGGTGATAATCCACTGAACTCCCAATACTGCATCTATGTCAGATAGGTCAACCACATAAAATGTGTCTCTCAATGTGTAGTTTCCTAACCTTATCTCCAAGTTCGAAACTCTGTCTAGACACTCCATTGTATGGCCATCTGCTACTGCAACATCAAACTCCTCAAACTCCTCTATTCGAAGTGCCCATATCGATACCAATGAAGTGTCAATAAAGTTGTGTGTGGCCCCACCATCTATCAGGCCGATTGCCCATTGTCCTTGAATAGTCCCTATGATCCGGAGGGTGTCATACCTGAGAACACCAGAAAGGGTCACTATGACTCCTCCCTTTGATGGTTTCCATTTGTTAGCCTGCTCACGAGGCTATGGAACTATCGATGGGTGGGCCCCTGTCGGTGTCGGTGGTCTATGGGGAGGATGCTCCTCTTCCTGTGTTGACTCCTCCTCTGAGCTAGTGGATCCATTGTCCTGCTCCACCTCTTCACTGCCCACACTGTCTTCTGCCACCTCAATATAATGAATCTCTCCCTTTTCCATGCACCTATGGCCTGGGACCCAAGGGTATCTGCAGTTGAAGCAAACCTTCTTCCTCATAAGCTCTCGCCTAGTCTCATCATCCAACTTCTCCTTGCCCTTCCATTCTCTCTGGAATGGCTTCATGTCTCGGTCCTTCTATGGTATGAAGGGTTTGGAAAAGGGTTTAGTCTTTGGCACTGAGTGTGCCAAATATCAAGTGCATAAGATGGCATCCTACAAGGTGTGAGGCCTGTATTCCTTCACCCATCCTCTCAAGGGATCTGTGAGTCCCTCTGTTAATAAAATGACCATCTTGGGCTCTGATATATCTGTCATTTCCATTGTTACCCGGTGAAACTCCGTGATGAATGCCTCTGTTGTGCTAGTTTGTCTCAACTGGGCTAGATCCCTGAAGTGAATCTCAAGATTCCTCCTATCAAACTTGTCCATGAGTCTCTCTGTGAACTCCCTGTAAGAGGCGATGTGACTATGACCCAATGTCACTAATCCATGATGCCATCACTCATGTGCCTCACCCTCCAAGTGTAGGGCAATGAAATTGATGGCCTTTGTTTTAGTCATCTGGTTGAGCTTGTAGTATGTGTCCAGCTTTTGTACCTAAGCTCTGGTGGTGCATTTGGACGATCCGTCAAAAGAAGGTATGTTTGCCAACTTTTTGGATGAAATCAATGTTATGCCCCTGCTGCTACTATTGTCCTCCTCTCTGTGGCTCTCTGGGGCGGTTCCTGAGCCTAAGTCCATAATGCTCGATCAGGGTCATGTCCTCATGGAATTCATGACCCAATGTTGCATACTCCCTCCTGTACTCTGCAATGTCCTCCGCCTAAGTGGGCGACCTCTATGCTGCTACTGGGGGTGCCCTTTAGAAACTGGGGAACAATGGCCTAGGAATCCTACTCGAAGAGGTGTATGTGCGAGTAGGACACTAGGGTATACCTCCTACCCCTGAGTTCCCCTGTGTTGCATGTGGGGCTTGTGTGCCCGTGGTGCCCACAATAGCCATTCTATCAGCCATCTGTGCCAAAGACTGAGTCATGGCATGCTAATTGACTACCAGATTGTCAAGTACCTACATGAAGGTTGCATCTGGGTCCATGGGAGCTTTACCACTACCCTATGGTCTCTAATATATTTCTCCTAACATTCTCTTAGCCTCACACTCTTCCATTCCCTGTGTTTCCCTATGTACCTCTTCCTCTTCCTCTGAGCTAGGAGGAAAATGGGGAAAATCAGATCTAGGTCTTCCCTCCTTGTGTCTGTTGTAAGTGACATATTTGTTACCTACGTGCTCACGACCCCCTAGGTCCTCTACTGCACTCATCGTCTTTAGTCACAGGCTAGCAGGACTAAATCTCTGATACCACTGTAATGTTCCTGACTTGACTAGTCTAGGAAACTCTACTATTGTGTGTAGGATTAATTGTTTACAACATATAAATGAGCATTCAAATAATAATGGCGCCAAAAGACTGCAAAGCTTATATTATGAAATCTCCGTGGAGTATAAATGCCGAATGCGACTGAATAAAATGAATCACTCGACTAGATCAATGAAAAAAATATCTTAGACGGAATACAAAAGAAACTAAAACAATAATACCCCAATAATGTTGTGGAATGCAATGGATGAGATGAAGAACTGTTGCAGATATGTTAGCTCATACGACAACTGCTGCAAGTCTGGAAAGTTCTCCCTGGTGGCTATACCTCTTGGAAATGCCTGGAAACTGTCCCAAACAATGCGCCCTGCTCTGCCTCACAGTCTTGGTGACTTTTTGGACCTCAAATGGTGTATCTAGTCCCCAGATGGATCCCCCTGGGATAAATGTGTCCCCTCTACTCTAGAAAAATGCGCCCCAGTGATTCCACCATCGAAATCGATTGATGTGTGTCTCAAACTGATCGCCTAGGTCTACTGGGAAATGGGTTGAAAGGATTTCCCTGGATCTGAACTAATGATCGCTCGAGAAACCTGAATGTATCCTCCCCAAGTGTCACTCTCCCAATGTCCATAAAGTGCACCCCAGATGATCCCTCCATTGGAATATGATAAGGAACCAGGAAAAATATGCGCCTTGCCTTCCTCTCAACTGGGTTGAAGGGGAATCTTTGAACTCTCCTTGAAAGGGACAAGTCGATCCATTGAACCTCCTTAGTCTAGTAGGAAGCAGGGCTCCATAGCCCTAAAGCACCGTAGAGGCTGAATACATTGTTGCTAGTGTTGCTAGTAGAGAAGCAGTGTGGCTCAGAAATCTACTCTCATATTTGTTCAGTATTGCGCTGGAACCCACAATAATTCATTGTGATAACCAGAGTTGTATAAATCTCTTCGAAAATCCCGTGTTTCATGACAGATCGAAACACATTGAGATGAGATATCACTATGTCTGAGACATGGTGCAAAAGAAAATTCACAGTATTCAATATGTTCCGACGATGGAACAAACTGCATAAATATTGACCAAGCCCCTATCGTTGACAAAGTTTTTGTACTTTCTAGACAAGCTTGGTGTTGTTAAGAATGCCTCTCTTGCTGAGAGGGAGTGTTAAAATTAATGCAGCTGGAAGAGCCATTCTTCGGGAGGTGAAAAAGACCCTAGTTGTGATTTAGGCCCCCTAGTTCACTCCTGGGGTTCTTGGTCTAGGACCAAGTAGTTAAAGCCATGAAAAAATACCCTAGTTGCCCCCCCCCAGTGTATTTCTAGGGTTCTTGGTCGGGGACCAAGCAGTTTGATGACATAAGCCCCTAGATGTGTTCTAGGCCCCCCGGATGTGTTCCGGGGTATCCTGGTCTAGGACCAGGTAGATTATTGGTCTAGTACCAAACCGATATGATGTGTGACTTTATTCTCTCCCGGGATGGTTTATGTGACCTAGGAGCAGTTTAGAAGAAAGGCATGATCACATCATAAGCCTTCCATGTATACAATGATGATGCAAATCTCCTAATATGTTTTATAAGACTTATATGGTCTATATGCCTTAAGTGGGCATTGGTTCTCCTTTTTATGTGTTAAGTTGGCCCCCTTTTATGTGTTAAGTCGACCCTTCTTAATGTGTTAAGTCGGCCCTCCTTTTGTCATGTCAGCTCATTATATTTATACTTTATATATATTATTTATTGTTATATGTAAATTCGATGCAGTTAAAATAAGTAAGGTTGACCCTAGTGTTTTTGAGGTCACATTTAGTATTTATATGAGGGGATAGTGTCTCATTTGGACACATTTTCTACTCTGAGTTTTTCGCCCTAATATCTGATATTTCGACCTGTTGTTATAAGGTTTTTAGTCTGAGATTTCGACCTATTGTTTTGAGGGTTTGTTGTCTAAGTTTTTCGCCCTACTGTATGAGATTTTAGCCTGCTGTTCGAAGGGTTTTTGGCCTAAGGTTTTTGCCTTTTGTTCTGAGGTTTTCAGCCTGAGGTTTCGACCTGCTGTCTGAGGTTTCAACCTGTTGTTCAGAGGTTTTCAGCCTGAGGTTTCAGGCCTACTGTTTGAGGTTTTTGTCCTGTTGTCCTAAGGCCGTTTTATGGGCATTTCAGCTGGGTCTTATTCTAAGGCATAAATCCTAGGGATGTTGGGCATCTTAAGAGGGTTTGTTGAGCCTGCTATAGCAATCCTTTTCCTACATTGTTTTTTCCATTCATCCATGCAGTCCTATTTGGCATGATCACAGTCCCAAAAAGAGATCTGTCGTGAATTAGGAGTGCATTTCTGAGCATACACCGGAGGAAGACAACTTCAACAAATCTAGTACTATTGTTCTTGTTTTAGCTTTGATTTGTTGTTTGGATTTATTTCTTTAGTTTTGTTAATATGTACTTTGCTAGTCATGAATTTCTTGTAGATAAAATTTTAAAAAGTATATTTTTATTTTTCTAAGCAAGCCTATTGTTTAGCCCTTAATTTCTAAAAAAATACATACTTAAATCTCTTGATATTTAAAAAATCATAGATTAAGTGATTTTTTTACATGATGATAATTAATAGTAATTAATAATGGTTGAAATTTTCTTTTTAAATTAGACATTGGATTGCCATTTCTTTTCATTCTAATTTATTTCTGTATCCACCTATGGTTATGCCACATCTTTTCCACCCAGGCTATATGAGTGCACCTCACTTATGATTATGCCACATCTTTTCTACCCAGACTAGCACCTCACTTATGATTATGCCACATCTTTTCCACCCATGATTATGCCACTTCTTTTCCACCCAGGCTATATGAGTGCACCTCACTTATCTCATGCATCAAATTTTTTCTCCTTAAAAACAAGTCCCAAATATTATAGTATTTGTGGATAGAGTTTGTTGGCTTAAACCATTGAAATGAAATTATATTTTACAAAATAATTTGATGATGGACTATCTAAATTTGGTAATCCCTTCTATTTATTTATAGTTGTCTCGCCTGATATTGACTTTCTTGTTAGCACCAACCATACCACATGATAGGAATGCCCAAACAATTTTATATGCATGAGTTTAGTTTTTTCCACGGGAAAAATTCTCTTTATATTCAAAAGGATATAAGAATTTACATTTCAACGTTCCTGTCAAAGCAAAGACATATGAAAATGGTAGCTTTCTGCTCACATTATAACAAACATCCATCCAAAGTCATTCTATCATGGTGTTCTGAAGGAGAAACTACAACCAATATCAGTAGAAACAGAAACTAAATAAGATCAGCTTTCTTGTGTCTTTCGCTTTAGATATTGAGCAGTATTTGAGGACCCTCGTTGCCATCGTCCCATCGGGAGAATCTTAAAATTCTGAGGGGCAGGGATAAAGCATGTTTTGATAAGATGTCTGTGATTCTATTGTCTTCTCTGTAGATATGTGAGACAGAGAGACTCTTAACAAGTCTTGTAGCTTCTAGTGTTCTCTCTTTCCAGCGCTCTAGTGCTGCTGCCTGGAGATCAGCTTTGCCATTAATCCAGTCAATAATGACTTTGGAGTTTCCCAGTAGTAGCATCTCATCGATGTTCAGTCTACGAGCCAAGATGAAGGATGCCGACGCCCCCATAAGTTCAGCCTTTGTATTTGTGTCTTGTCCACAATTAAGGGTCCAACGGATAGATTTGTGAGAGTTTATGAGGATGTTTCCCCCCGCCCCACAGAGAATTCCACCTAGTTGTGCAGCTCCGTCAAACTAGGCGATGACTTTGTCAGATGGAAAAGTTATAGTAGATATGCGGGTAGGAGGATCCTTTACTTGTGTGACAGGAACGTCTATCACTGCTATATGTTTTTGGTCATCAGGTGGATCGAGGGAGGCTTATCTTCAAAAATGGCAACATTCCTCGCCAACCATATGTTCCAGCATAGAGTGGCTGGCAGCGTAGGATAGTTTTGGTGTCTAGAGCACCAAGTGTTGAAGCAATGTTTCGTCGAGGTTTCAGTCCAGTTTTCAGATATATTTAATGCAGTAGTGACATGTAACCAGACTTATCGGGTGAATTTGCAGTTCAAAAAGAGATGTAAAGTGGATTCGTTGTCCATCTTACACAAAATGCCAATGAGTTTAGTTATATGTAGTGCGGTGGATCGTCTTCATTGTTCAATTTTAAAATAGATAAAACAAAGAAAACGAAACTAAGGAAAACAATAATTTAAAAAAGCTTAGTACTTAAACATAATATCAAACCTCAACTTCATCAAAGGTAAGAAAAAGTTAAAAAGGTAAAAATCCCAACAAATTGTACATATCTAGAAATTTCCATCAATACTAAAAGTTAAATATTCTTACTTTTTATAAACATCCTTAACACTTTTCCTAATTTGCCTCAGCCAACCTCACCACATCAAGAGGGTGTAAATTTAACAAGCACTCCTATCCATCAAGTAATTTTTTTTTATAACAAGTTTCTTTCTAAAATTACCCTTTACATAATAAATAAATTTAAATAATATGTATTATATGTGTTTTTTTGCCTATTAAAATACATAGAATACATATTTTTCCTAAATACATATTTTTTATAACAAGTTTCTTTCTAAAATTACCCTTCACATAAAAAATAAATTAAATAATATATATTTTATGTATTTTTTTCTCATTAAAATACATATAATACATATTTTTCCTAAATACATATAATAAATGTATTTTAATACATATTTTTCCTAAATACATATAATAAATATTTTGTTTGCATTGGTCTTTTATTTTTTTTCTTTTATTATGAATTACAAATTAGATTAGTTTAATAAGTAAGATTTGGGTCAAAATGTAGAAATGTCAAATACTAGTAATGTAATGTAGATGTGAGAAAAAAAGAGAAGTTTGTGAAATTCTCTAAAGCATGGATGGTGTAGGCTTAATCAAATAAAAACAATTTTCAAGATCTTCATATAATAGTTTAATAAGTAAGATTTGGGTCAAAATGTAGAAATGTCAAATACTAGTAATGTAATATAGATGTGAGAAAAAAAGAGAAGTTTGTGAAATTCTCTAAAGCATGGATGATGTAGGCTTAATCAAATAAAAACAATTTTCAAGATCTTCATATAATCACAATTTCCAAGAATTCAAACATGATAAGGTATACTTAAAAAACATAAACTGCAATTACAATTTAATACTAAATATTTTCGAGCTTTACCTTTCTTGACAGTTGCATTTTCAAACAAACATAAACGGCAATTACAATTTAATACTAAATACGGCAATTACAATTTAATACTAAATATTTTCGAGCTTTACCTTTCTTGACAGTTTCATTTTCAAACAAACATAAACGGCAATTACAATTTAATACTAAAAATTTTCGAGTTTTACCTTTCTTGACAGTTGCATTTTCAAACCTTACAATGTAAATTTCAAAAACAATGTAAATTTCAAAAAGCATAAACTGCAATTGCAATTTAATACTAAATATCTATGAGGTTTACCTTTCTTGAAAGTTGCATGCAGTTCCTCAATCTTAATCTTTTCTTCCCTCTCAACATTTAGTTTTCAGCCAGCTGTAAAACTATTCCAAGAAAAATCTAAATAACTCCTCTAGCTGACATCAAATGGAAGCGGGGAATTGCAAAAGAATTACTGCAAAAACTAGAAAAAGACATCAAAAAAGACATCAAATGGAAGCAGGGAATTACAGAAAAATTACTGCAAAAACCAGAAAAAGAATAGGCAGATTTCCCTGCAGGAAAAAGGATGTCGAAAAGAGCTCCGAATTCCGTGCAAAACCAGAAAAGTCAATCATGGAATGAAATTGAAGCACTGTTTTATCTCTACCGAACCTAATTTACAAAACCCTTTACCGAACCTAATTTAAAAAATGCAGATATATCCTCAAGAAGAATTCCAGGTAACCGCTGCCAGAGCCGTATCCTCGGTGATCAAACGCACAAGACCGGAAGCGAGCTACAACAATTCACCTGTCAAAATAGTAAATATTCCGAAGATAAAATTGAAATTAGGAATGAATGATCTATAACAAGATAATGGCGGCGGAAAAACATCTTACGAGTGCAAGTGACAAGAAAACTACATTCCGACCAAATGAAGGGATATTGGCACACTATCTAAACTAGGAGTTGAAAGCCGCCTGTTCTTTTTTGTTTCCAGTCCTAAGAAATACACAGATTTAAGGTATTTTAAGCACGCTTCAGAAAAATAAA
>ML776909.1:453286-470648 GCA_009831015.1 Picea engelmannii | reverse complement strand
GAATTTAAGGTTTTGGCGGATTCTTTAAATACTGATACGGATATCAGACCTTCGCCACAATCTTTGATAAATAAACTCGCTTTTAAAGTGTTCGCCGGTATTTAAGCTTTCTTCCATGACATTGAACAAATCCACTCCCAGTTAAGGGCTTGGTCACAATCTTTACCAAAACTTCTTCCGAAAATCCAACAATTTTATCAAACTGTCTGAGGGATCACAGCAAAAGCCGAATCACAGCGAGAGAGTAGAAATTCTAAACCTTTCGAAGTTCCAAACCTAAAAGAACACACAAGACAGCTGCAAACCTAAGGCCTAGCGACTCCCTCGCGAAAAGCACCAGCGGAACACAAAACGCCAGTGAAATTGAATGATATTTGCGCAAGCTTTACCAAATATCTGTTTAGGAAAACACCGAAACCTCCTAGATTTCGCCGCCATAGCCATATCCCTGCACGAATGCACGAAATTGAACTAAAATGCAACAAGATTGTGCAAAACGAGTCGAAAAAAATTCCTTATGTCGAATTTTGAGCGGAAAAAGAGCTACAGGGTTCTCCGAACACCAAAGAAAAAAGCACGCGAGTCAAAATATCGCCAGGATTGCAAAATCGGCTCAAAATTTGGAGAAGTTGTCGCAATCGGTCTCCGAACCAGCAATCCCCGTCCGCTTAGCTCATTGTTTTGCGAGGGCAGGAGAACAGACAGACCTAGAATCGAAGTCATTCTCCGCATCGGACGGTCCAGATCGTCTTGACTGTCTATCGCTCCTCTCCGCCGTCCGATCACTAACTAGGCGAGGCGCAAAATCCGTGGCAAATACTTTCAGGGAAATAAGGTTATTTAGTCACGGCAGAGCCACGTCCACAAAAAAGTGGAACGTCTGAGTCACGTCAATAAGGTCGGTATTAGCGTTTGATAACTGTGACGCAGTCCTGTTTTCACTCCGCGTTTTTCTCGTGGTAAATTAGTTAAAACATTTTTAGCGATTCATGACGGAACACTTGCTACGTAAGCAGAATGAACAGAATAATGTAACTTTTCAAACTTTGTTTTTTAAGATTTGTCTTATATACTTATGAGACCGAGGTGCACGCCGTCTCCGACACCTGTTTGTCTAACTAATGTTGTTCTATTCTTTTAGATTGGAGGGTGATTTTGACGATTTAAAAAAAAAAATTAAAATAAAATAGTTTGTTAATTTAAAATGATATTTATTTTAGAAATTGTTAATTGCTGGTAAGAAACTAGCACAGCCACATGTTTGTGGCTGATGATCGCCGAAAGGCTAATTTCATTTACCTTAATTAGGGTTTCGATGTAATATATTTTTTTGCCGAGGCCAGCAAAGCATTTGAATTCCATGCGAAAACGAATCAGCTTAAACGATTATTACAAGTGATTTGCAAGCTCAGCGACTATGCTGTCAGTTGCTGTAAATAACCTAGCTCGTCAATGCAATCTCCAAGCTGCTTCTTATCGCTGAGTTCTTCCTTTCCAGCTTCGCCCTCAGCTACGATAATACTGTTGGCATGCTGTATATTGCGTTGGACACAACACATGTCTTCCCACTCATTCGTTCCGCGGCAAAGTTAGCTGGTGTTAACGGATAGAACACTGCTGATGGAATATCTGTTGAAATATTAGATATTTCAGCTTGGCGAGGTCTTCCGCGCATTTCACATCTAATTGGTTGTGGCGTTCAGGTCGTGGAATGTTCATAATGTGGGAGGTAATGCGTGGAGGTCGTGGCATCAGAAATGAATGGTGATCTAACATAAAAGCTGTGAAGTGATATAAACGTGGCATCCATACATATTAATTATTCTTAATTATTTGAATATGTCAATTATATTCTTAATTATTTGAACGTGTCAATTATATATGTTCATAGTAATTTTTTAAGTATTCTTAGGTAAATGTAAAAAAGTAAACATGTTAACGGATGCCTTCATAAATGCAAGGAAGTTATGAGCAATAAATCTAGCTCATTGATTTTGGAGGACGACTAAGAATATGCCAGCATCTTCAATGCATAGCCATGAGATTAGGGTTTAAGCTTAAATAAGGTTAAAAGATCATTAATTGTGCCCATTGTCAATAGGTATACGCCTTTCGGTGTAATTATATAAATCTTGAATTTTTTGACTCATCAAAATTACGATGTTTAGGGAATATGTTAAGCTATGGTTTTCTTTAAAAAAATTATATTTAAAAGTAAATTATGTAATTTTTTCTAAAATAAATAAATCCAAATTCATTTCCATGATGCTCATTATATTATGTATCCATTTTATTCATTTCAAATCTTATTATAGCTGTAATTTAAAATCTTATTATAGCTGTAATTTAATTGTTTTGAGTTTTTGTTGTTTTAGATAATATTTTTTAAGATTGTTGGATTTGTAAATTTGAATGGTTAATTTTATATAATTTAAGTATCTCATAATTTTTTCATTATGATTTCATATACATTTCTTTGAATTTAACAACATCCATATTAATGAACTTTACATTTATACTTTAATATTTGAAAATTGAAATTTATAATTTTATACTGGTTAATAAAATTATTTTTATTAATAATTAAATACTTTTAAAATTATAAAATTTTCCCAAATTTCTATATTTAAAATACAAATATATTCCATAAAGTTTTTTAAGATATACACATTACATACATTATAGATATACACTTATCACTATAGTGTGATGGTTAATGTCTATTTTTATTTTTATATGGTGAAAACAAATTTTGATTGGTCCAAAATGAAATGGAATGTTGTAATATATGATAGCTTTGATTTTTAAAATTAAATAATAATAATGGAGATAATTTAAGTATACTTGAGGATGCTTTATAAACTTTATCTGCAATTATCTTTAATTACTAGTTGTTAATAGGTTGAAAAAGTCTCTTATATTGACTCCTCGCTCTACCGACTATGCCATGGATTCCTTTTACCTATTTTGGAATTTGAACTCATAACTTGAGTGGAAGTCTTGTAGTGTGGTCGATGGGTTGTAGACTCCATTGACCTAACATTGCAATATTGGTGTAGGTAGTGTTGAGGGGTTATAATTAGTGTTCAGGGGTTGCTTCCTTGGGCCAAATCTCAAGGTGTAGATGCAAGTTGTTGTTTATCACTTTCTATTGTTCTTCCTACATCAAGATGGTTATCCATCTGAACATTTTGTCATGTTACTAGGTCAAATACCTGATCATTGATGACATTTAGGTTTGATCGTTTGCATGTCTCTAAGTCATTTGACTCAGTGAACTTTAATATCATCTCTCCATCTATGCCAATTGATGGTCTCTTTTCTGGGAGCCCTATTGAACCTCTCTCCTCTACGCTTCCCTACAACAAGATACTATTTGTGTGTTTCTTTTTTTGAAACTTTCTTACCTAGGCCCATGGCTTGAAGGCCTGCTCAACATGCTTTAACGTCAACATGAATATCAACAACTCCACTTTTTCTTTTAAATTAACACTATTGTTTGCTAGCCATGGCCTCACACGACAAAAGTGTTGCCTAACCTCAAACTGGTATTCTCAACCTTGCACATCGATGATGGCCTTAGGTACTTTATTGGTTTTCATAATCACATTCCACATGGTAGTATCCCTCAAAAGTGGTGTTGAATATGATTTGTGTGGCCTTATTTATTGAGCAAGACACTCATATTTGGTTGCAACGAATTTAGCCCGGAAAAAGGTCAATAGTTATCAATGTTTCCCATTGTGAGAATGAGATCAACTACAAGAAACTCCCATAGTGGAAGTCCTAGTTTCTATCATATGTGTCTATGCCAATTTTATATGATTTCATACTTAGGTATGAAATCTAGTTCAACCTCACGTTGGATGCACATACATCAAAGACATGAACTGCCAGCTTTGAGCATTCTCCTACTTAGTAGGTCCATAACACATTGGTAAATAGCAAATGTGCCACCATGCTAGCTGATAGACTCTTGATTGATGATATTTCATATCCCCACTTTGCCTTGTTCATGTCATATATTAGGCATGGAGTTATTGGCTCCTCTACAATATCCCCTTTTGTCTACACTATCATTCTTGTGAGAATGCACCATTGTCATCCTTTCTAGTCATTGGTAGCCCCATGACAGCACAAACTCTATCCACGTCAATGGTGATCCTGCAATCTAGCCAAATTCCACTAGTGTGGGTTCGCGAAGGCAACAACCTCACACACTTCTTCATCACAACATATGTCCCAAATCATGGGATGTGTAGAAGGCTCAATATTATTGATTTTAATAATGGATTGAATGGTTGCAAGATCCATAACTACACCTTGATGTCTCTAAGAACTTCTCATGGGAAAATTCAAGGATTAAGGCATAGTATTGAATGTCGTAATCCACCAGCTAAACCTACTCAACATAGCCTTTTAGATGTCCCTCTTTGCTAATAAGATGCACCCATGGCTTGAGTACACCAATTGGGCAGACTAGGTCCCTCAACACTTGCAATGGGACCTTCTCCCCCCTTGGATTATTCTTTTGCATCCCTTGGCCCAATTTTCCCTTGTTAATCATCACTTCTGCATGTGGTGGTATTTGATTGACACTCCAATACTAGTAAATACCAAATGCCACCCTTAATAAACTCTCGCCTCTCGTAGACTAAACCTTGCTAAATTACTAAACTCTTTTGTAGTATTTCCATATTCTCTAGCATGTAGCACTTGAATCTTGCCTCATCTAATGATTTTGTCTTGTGAAGCTCTGCAACTCTGACTGGTGCAAGGTCATCTTTGAAATTCTTGCATCTCTCTTGTGAGACACCCAACTCCCTAAGTGCTCTTCTAAGGGATGGGGTATACATTTTCGCTTTTCCTCAAATTTATCAAACCCCCTTTTTAAGGGCACCCTCGTCTCCTCCTCAGAAAGAACTTTCCAATGACCATAATTTCGCTTAATTATGAGTTTTGGATTGAAAGTTACAACCTCTTAAAGTTTTAGGTTTGTACATGTTATAATGCCATGTGGCACCCTTTTGGCCCTATGTCACCTACCCCTATCTGACGTGGCATTTCCACGTCAGAGCCTATCATCCCCTGTGAGGATGTGGAAGTTGATGCGAACATCCTTGTGGCACTTGCCACTCACACTGGAATCTAGGTATGTCGGGTCCCAGAACCATGGCCTTTTTCATGTTATAATTCCTTCGAAATCCCTGACCTGACATGAGTTAGCGCCTAGGGTATAGGACCCACCACACACTACCACTTGTTCATATTACATTGGCTAGGTAACGTTGAGTATCGTCACACCAGACCACTGGTTCATCGGGACACTAGGAGGGCCCGATCGATCCTTACTCCTCGACGTCTGATCCAGTATGCATTAACATTTAAACACATGGTACTATGGTGCCTTCCCTTTCATCATCCACAGAAATGATGACACGTCACTACCAGGCACCGGGTACAAGATCCTCTAGATTTACTGTCATCGAAACCCTTCGATAGCCCAGGGTCCGATTGACCCGTTGACTTAAAATCAATGGTGGGGATCACTTCTAGATCTGATGGTTCCTATCTCATCGTGCATGTACCAAGGCTTAGGTCCAAGTGGAATTACTCCAACACGTGGACTGTGAGTTGTTGTGGTATTACATGCCACAATACGACCCATGGTTTATCCAACAAGGCGATGATGTCTATCCTTAGTTATGGCGCGACACGTGGCCACCGAGATGTTAGGTACCAGACTTACCAACAATTCCAGGCAACATGACTCCTTGGTGATCCAGGGCCGATTGACCTCCTTTGACGTAGATCAATGACATAGGCTTATTCATCGTAGATCCAACAACTAATATCTAACGATTCCCTCTCAAGGACGTCCACCTTAAGTTGTACCCATGCTTGACACCTCAACAAATCATAGCCTGTTTGAAGACCCCCTCCTATTGTAGATTGAGATTGTGAAGTCGATTTGCCTCATCTCTATTTTCTTCCATTTCCGTACATTTTTGGTCCAAGAGGACTATTTCATTGCGTCTGGAGCGCTTGTTTCATTTAGGAACATTTTTCGTTTCACTCGAAAAGCTTTTCGTTTTCCCAAGATACGGCCTTTTCAGCTAGATCCAGAGGTATAAAGTCTGAATACACCCTTTTTAAATTTTTTACAGAGTATTAATTTCATTTTATTTCGGTTTTATATTGTTTTTTACGGGTTTCTACTCTTTTAGATCAACATATTCTCTTTTCCCCGCGCCCTGTGTGATCTCAACAAACTAGAAACATATAGGAAAATGTGCATTTTCCGAGTAAACTAACCAAGATCTAACCCTTGTTGTCAACGAGAAGTGAAATTTTTTTCTTGTGTGAAAAGAGTTTGTTTTCAACAACAATCCTCTTGCTAAACAATACAATATGTTTTGCTAGCCCACTTGGTTAAAAGTTTCCTTATTAAGTAAGAGGTCTTGGGTTCAAGTCTCTCTTTTTGTTACTTTGTTTTGAAAAAGTTCATGCTCCATTGTAAAGTGTATTTCACTTTAAGTATAAAAGTGAATTACTATAAGTAGCTTTAATATTTTAGAGTTATTTATTTTGCATGCATCTTTTATTTTATAAAGTAACTTCATTGTAAAACTGAACCCCACTTCTTTTTATAAAAGTGGGTCACTTCATAAAACAACTTACACCATCACGTGGTCCTTTGATTACCGTTTATGCCTTTTTTAAAATGACATAACTTTCATATCCAAAGTCTGTTTTCAGTGCCGTTTTTTTTTAAAACCGACTAAGTTTTCGATATATTTCCATCCAGATCATCAGTTTTAGTTTTTAAATCCAAATTATCTACATATTTAATATGGATTCTTCAAGTAATATTTTGCTTACCAACACCAACTACTTCCAATGGAAATCCCATATGGAGGATTTATTTAGAAGTAAAGGCTTGTACTGGATTACCTTGGGAAAGGAAACAAAACATAAGAAAGTCAAATGGGCTAATAGGAATGACGAATCACGTGGAATAATTAGAATGTCCATCTCTCCTGATTTAAGGTTCCACCTTCAAAAAATTGATAAACCCGATAAAGCTTGGGAAAATACTGAATCTGTGTTTCATAAACACAATATTATTCAAGCACAACAGTTAGAAAATCAAGTATTGACTTTAATTCCAAGTGTTTTTTCTTGCATTGAAGACTATCTATCTAAGTTTAAAACACTCAGAATTTTATGTGAAGAATGTAAGATAAATATGGATGAAGAGCGTTGCATTTATCTTATTC
Organism: Picea engelmannii; assembly: GCA_009831015.1. Taxonomy (NCBI): domain Eukaryota; kingdom Viridiplantae; phylum Streptophyta; class Pinopsida; order Pinales; family Pinaceae; genus Picea; species Picea engelmannii. The sequence continues at coordinate 463,368 of ML776909.1, read as the reverse complement.
TTTCTAAGTTAGGTAGTGCATATTCTTTGTTTGTATCCACCTTTTATGCCATGAAAGAGGCTCTAGGGACATATTATAAAAAAACCCACTCTTGAGTCATTTTGTGATGTTTTGATTAGAGAGTAAGATAAGCTTGTACAACTTGGAGTGATCAACACTGCAGGTACCTCCAACAAAGCCTTAGTTGTCCATCAAAATGATAATCCCAAGAATCCCAAGAAGAAACATCCTCCTCACAACAACAAACAACATAAGGGTCCCAAACCCACTCAGACAACTTTCGCTCCTAATGGTGACAAAGGAGAAAAATATAAAAATAAGAAGACTGACAGACATTGCAACTTTTGTGATAAAGATGGTCATGATGAGTCCAAATGTTTCAAGAACATGGCAGGTTTAGAAGCAACGATGAAGAAGCACAACATCAATATTGATTCTACTACTTCTTCTTCTTCTTCTTCTCATGGACATGCACTTTCTTCTTCTGGTTTCTCCTTCAATATAACTTCTGCTTCTTCTTTTGATGAGTGGCTTATTGATTCTGAAGCATCTTATCATATGGATAAGGATAAAGATATATTTTGTTCTCTAAATGAATGAAATTCCAAGAAAATATTTGTTGGTGATGATAGATCTCTTAGTGTTGTAGGATCTGGAACAATTCAAGTAGAAAATGGTCATTTCAATGATGTATCATGTGTTCCAAGTCTTTCTTGTAACCTTCTATCAGTATATCAAATCACTCATTCAGGTGAAGGTAAAATCGTAGAGTTTTCACCTCACCAAGTTGTAATCAAGGATCTAAAATATCCTAAGCATGTTCTTGGAACTGGAATTGTTGATGATATTACCAGGTTGTACAAGTTTGACAACTTTGGGTCGTCATCTTTTTCATTAGTTTTTTTTGCTCATAGCGATGACTTGAGCAAACTTTGGCATGAGTGGTTTGGTCATCTAAACTATCGCTCATTGTAGCAACTATGTAGTCAACTGATGGTGACTGGTCTTCCTCCTGTTTCATGCAGAGATGGTGTTTGTGTCGATTGTGTTCCTGAAAAACATCATCAGGATAAGTTTGACAAATGTGCCTCTTGGCACACCTCATGCCCTTTGCAACTTGTTCACAGTGATTTGTGTGGTCCACTTTCTTCTCCTTATTTTTCTGGGTTCAAGTATTTCTTAAATTTCATTGATGAATTTTCCAGACGTACTTAGGTTTACTTCTTAAAACTTAAGAGCGGAGTTTTTGACAATTTTTTGGGCTAGAAGGCCCTTGTAGAAAAGAAATCTGGACATCAAATTCAAAGATTAAGAACATATAATGGAGCAGAATATGTGAACAATAATTTTACAAGTTACTCCACTACATAGGGCATCCAAATGCAACACACTGTTCCATATACACCACAACAAAATGGTGTCGCTGAGAGAAAGAACCACACATTAAAATAAATAGATAATTGTATGATCCAATCTAAGGGATTAAGTCTAAAGTATTGGGTGGAAGCCATCAACTGTGCAAATTACATAACAAATCACATTCCCACAAAGGCTCTTAAAAATATAACACCGGAAGAATGTTGGACTAAAATTAAACCAGATGTAAGTCACTTCCATGTATTCAGCAGTATAGCATGAGCTCACATTCTTGATGAGAAAAGGAAACCATTGCAGCCTAAAAGTGAGAAGTGTATATTTGTTGGTTATTCTGAAGATGTCAAAGGTTATAAAATTCTTTAACAACATTGTAATGAAATTATTATTAGAAGAGATGTTAAATTTGATGAAAATATCTTGGCCTGCAAGCCTAATTCGACATTTGTGCCTTCTTTGGCATGTGAGCCTGATCCAATGTTTGTGCCTTCTTCATCCTGCGAGACATATTCGACATTTGTGCCTTATTTTGTTCCTATTTTGGCTTCTTCTTCAGATGATGATAGTGAGGATGAAAATCCAGCTCCACATGCTCACCTTCCTCCAGATGAGTCCTTTGAAGATGAACCAGCACTAGCTCCATCTCCACTGCTTCCTAGATGGGTTTGTTCAACACAAGAAGAAATTGGTGATCTTATCGGTGATCCTTCAGATCAACATAGAACATGTTCATAGTTCCAACGAGCCTCTTCTCTTTTGGCTCAAGTTTTAGAGAATCATGATCCAGAGACATTTGTAGAAGCTTCAGGTCATTCAGATTGGGATACAACAATGAATGAAGAATATTGTCCTTTAATGGAAAATGATACTTGGGATCTTGTACCTCTTCCAAAAGGAAGAAAACTTGTCAGATGTAAATGGGTCTACAGAACTAAGTATTCATCAGATGGAAGTGTTGAAATACACAAGGCTTGGTCAGTTGCCAAAGGATTTTCCCAAGTTGAAGGAATTGATTGTAATGAAACCTTTTCCCCTGTAGCCAAAATGAATTCCATCTTCCTTGTTCTTTCCCTTGTTGCCTCACATAAATGGGAGGTCCATCAGATGGATGTTAAATCCACCTTCTTGCATGGAGATTTGAAAGAAGAAATCTACATGGAACAACCTCCTGGCTATGTCCAGAATGACTCTAGTCTTATTTTTCGTCTTAATAAATCTCTTTACGGTATTAAGAAAGCTCCTCAAGCTTGGTATGCCAAAATGGACAACTTTCTTATTGCCACTGGATTCTCTAGATGCCATTATAATCCTAATGTCTATACCAAGAAAGTAGGAAGCCATCTCATAATCCTTGTCCTTTATGTTGATGACCTTATCCTTACTGGCAGTGACTCAAAACTTTTAAACCATGTGAAAACCAGCCTTACGAAGAAATTTGAAATGACAGACTTAGACTTTTTGCACTATTTCCTTGGCCTCCAAGTTTTGCAAACTAATGAAGGAATTATTCTTTCCCAATCTAAGTATGCTTGTGACCTGCTTCATCACTTTCACATGGACAATTGTAAACCAACCCCTTCTCCCTTCCAGTCTGGAGTCAAGCTTGTTGCCACCTATACTTCTCCCGAAGTTGATGCCACCTTGTACCATCAGTTAGTTGGTAGCCTCTTATACTTGACTCATATCTGTCCTGATATTTCCTTTGTTGTTGGTCTTGTTTCCTGGTATATGAAAATACCCCATGAAATCCATTGGAAAGCAGCTAAAATTATACTTCGCGATGTCCATGGTACAATTCAGTTCGAGATACATTACATTTCAGGGGGGACTCCTTTATTGGTTGGTTTCACTGATTCAGATTAGGCCGGCGACCCTGATGATCGGAAGTCTACTACAAGTTATGTTTTCATCCTTGGTTCATGACTTGCCACTTGGGCCTGTAAGAAACAACATGCTATTGCAATTTCTTCGGCAGAAGCAGAGTATCAAGCATCGGTAAATGCAATTCAGGAAGCCTTATGGCTTTGACAAATTCTTTCAGAGTTTGGATTCCAGCAGTAGCATCCGACCAGCGTTTGGTGCGACAATCAAAATTACATTAAGCTCGTGTAACACCCTGTTTCCCCCAGTTTGTAAAAATAACTATACTGGCCAAGAACTGTGGCAAACTCAAAAATGTGAATGTGTGATGTGAATGGACCTTGTGAAAAAGGTCGATGAATGTGAATAATATTATGAATATATATAAATATATTGCAGGATTGCTGAGAGGGGATATGCTGAAAAAGAGACCACGATGGTTGAAGAAAGGTGGTGGAAGGCACCTGGAAAGGTGGCGTTAACTTCCACTAAAACCAATATCGTTTTTGGACTTCACTGGTCCGGAGAATGAAGAGTGGCTCACTGGCCCCGAATTAAATGACTCGCTAGGATTGGTAGGTAAATGGCTCCTCATGAGTAATGAGGGATGGGGGGGGGTTGAACCGCCCATCCGTAGAGCCGTTAGGCCTGACCAGTGCGAGGGAAATCGTTCCACATGCAACCTCACAAGAGGAAAATGGCGTGAGGGAGAAGCGAGAAGGGGGAAGATGCGAGTGAAGGAAGAGACCTCTGGAAAATACAGAGTGAGTGATAGCAAAGAAGGGGGAGAGTAACCCTCGTTCTTGGTCACTGGCAAACAGAGACACAGTCTCACAACATCGTGGTCTCAGCTCAGGGGTGGCTAGTGGTAAATCCTATCGCAATTGCTGAGCCTACAGTTGGGTGGAAACGAGCACCCCTCTCAGCAGTTGCACTCACTTCTGGGGTTATTTCTGATAAGTGTTTTACATCTTGCATCTTGAAATTTATATGCTGACATATATGCTCATAGTCTGTGCATTTTTATGAATGGTTTGAGTATAAGACTGCTTGTGTAGTGTTTTGATTCAGAAATGGTGGTTGCATGCTTATAATGGAAGGGCCACGTATGGATTATGTTTATAAATAGATTTATATGTATATACGCACAGTGAATCAATTCAGAATTCAAGCCATTTATCAGGAAATCTATACCCTTATCCGTCTTAGGTGATACCCTGGATAAATCTCCCCATAGAGACACCCTTTTTGAAAAGCTCAGAAGAGGTATCACTTTGTGTGCAAAGACTCTGCAGAGGCACAAAAGTCGCAGAATCCCTTGAGGATTCGAAGAATAAGTATCGATCAACGGATGAGAAACTGTTGGAAGATCTGCGGTCATTCACAACCGTTAGATTGAAGGAATAAATGAGGGTGTTAAATGCCTTAACCCTTTTTCCTTTATCTTCACGAGTAGCGAAGAAATCAGAACCATAGATCCCCAAGGTCCGTGAAAGAATCTGGACCGTGGATTCGTGCCCAGGAAGCTTCAGAACGGTGCAATGGAAATACAGGTCTGAGCCGTCAGATCTTGGTCTAAACAGCTGATAGATGTTGGATTTGTTGAGAATTGCATGAGGTTTAAACCTCTCGTGAAGAACAACAGAAGCGAAAGTCCCGAGAAGGAGTTCATATCGGGGTTTCGACGTTCGGGAGTTCAGGCACTCGACATCAAAAGTCTCGAAATAGTTAAAGAACCTAAGCCGTCCATTGGAGGGAGGACACATGTCGTGAAATCACCTATATCAGGGATTTAGACATCGAGAGTCATAGAGGGAAGTCTTTCGACTTCGCGGGTGGAGAAGTTGTGAGAGAATTGCAGCCGTCCATATAAAGAGGATAGGCAACACCTTGTCATGTACATAGACCCTGTAGGAATCACAGAGGTCGAGGAAATATTTCATGGTTTCAGAGAAGAGAAGCTTGGGAGGGATAGTGCCATTTTGTGCACAGAGCCTTAGTTGCAAAGGTCACAGAGGAGAAGCAAAGGCCGAGACCTTTGATACTTAAGAAATCTTCCAAGGAGAAGGAAGAGAAGCACATGTTCAAGGAGGAGCTACAAATGTCGTTAGATTAGCTGGAGCGAAATAGATCTGGGTCGTCGAAAAAGTACATCCAGATGCACGCAGAAGAGAGCATAAATGGATGGCAGAGAGATTTCGTGGAGAAGTGTCGAATTGTCGTGGGTTGTTGGATCGCACTGAGTTACAAGGGAGTTAATTCGTAGAAGTAGCCATGGGAGAAGGTGTATGAACGATAGAGACACTTTGAGATAGAAGTGGCGAATAGCTAATAGCCGTTGGATCTTGTAGAGTTGTAAGACGATTAGGGTCTGTGTAGTCCCGAAGAGGTTTGAGTTCGGGATCTCGTATCTCGGGGTTTCACAAGAAGAGAGCACAAGAGTTGGGTGCTCCAACTCACGAAGTCGCGAAGTGCGAAGTGACGAGGAGAAAAATCTGAACCGTTGGATCCAGGAACGGGAGGACTGTTGGATCATAACTCCATGGTGATATCGTATATCGGGAGTTTAGGGGTTTGGAGGTTGGAAGGGGTCACTTTCGACCGTAGAAGTTGTGAAGTGCCGAGATCCGAGGCTCGTGAGAACACGTGGCACATCCATCAGGTGGGGCCCACGTGATTGATAGGTGGGCACGCGTCACTCGTAAAGGAGTCAACACTCTGTTGACTTCTCGCGTCTCGGGGATTCGCGATATAGGAGCACGAAGGCTCAATGCTCCAACTCGCGAGGTTGCGAGTTGCGAGAAGTGTGAAGAGGAAGTCAACCATTGTTGACTTTCACGTCTCGGGATTTCGAAGAAGAAGAGCACGAGAGCTCGACGCTTCAACCTGCAAGGTTGTGAGTAGCGAAAAGTGTCAAAGGGAAGTCATGCATCGCATTTCCCCGAATCGTGAAAAGTCGATAAGCGCTTAGCTGGCTTAAGCGCGTAGACACGGGACAAGGTCATGTGGACAAGACCCCAAGGGGGAAACCTGCCACTCGCTAGTCCTGTAGGGGTTCAATGTTTCGTCGTGTCGGGGTTTGCAGAGTCGAAAGAATCGACGGTCTGGTAGTGCTGAGTCGTGAAGAGTGAAAGAATGCCATACTTGTTCGGCCTGTGGTCGTGACCCGCGATCACATGGAGATGGACAAGGAAGGAACTAGTCTATACTAAGACCCCTGTAGGTATTTTGGGGATTCTGATCCTCGAGAATTCGACGAAATTTTTTGTTTTCCTTAGTGGGTATGTTTGTTTTCCTTAGTGGGTATGTGACAGCTCGCCAAAGACCCAATTCAACATCAACACAACAAACACATCGAGCTACACATGCACTTCATCAGAAAGTTCATTCATGATCAAGTTATTGAAGTGCTCTTTTTCCCCGCAGAAGATCAAGTTGCACACATTTTCACAAAGTCTCTTACAGAAGCAAAGTTTTCCAAACTTCGATCTATGTTAGGAGTTCAGGAAGTTGTCATCAAGGGGGAATAGGCTATAATGCTTCCTTCCTTCTCCTATTGTGTCACTATTGTAAATCCTTCAATTCTATCCCAAGTTGTTCTTAAGGGAGGATGTTAGGATATTTAGACATTTAAGAATTAGTTAAGATCTACTTGGTCTAATGAGTCGTTAGGTAAAAGTGTGTTTCTTTAGTTTGAATTAGTATTCATTTGTAGTTAGGAAATCTGACGGTCACTATATGTTCCCGACATAGAGTGACCCAATGGTTCATATTCTCCTTGATCTTAATGACCATTGATTCATGGCTTAACACCTTATTGGTCCATGATCTCTATTTAAAGAGAATGGAGGGTTATTTTCCGATGATCGATTGTGAGAAACACTCTTGTAAAATATCTTTGTAATATTTTTCTTTTGCATTAATAAATTGCTCCAAGTGGCTGCGTTGGATGGGGCCATGGATGTTTCCTTGTAGGGTTTTTACCACATCAAAACATCGATGTGTTGATCTATAATCTAGTTGTGTGAGTGGTTAGTGAAGGTGCTCGTCCTCTGTTGGAATACATGTGTTGTCGAACATACATGTCACTCCTTCTATGAATTGAGTAGTGATATGTGTCACCCCCGTGTCCCAGGCTTGATTCCCTCCTGGACTTTGTACCAGAGATCGACGACGGAGTCATGTCGACTCGTCGATCCATTGTCTATGGATAAGGATATACACAAGGAATTAGGCCCTTGTTCATGGGAAAGGTTAGAGGTGGAACCAAGGGTTGGAACCTTGGCCACCAGACACCGGGCCATCGACCCATTGTAAAAAGTACCTATTTGAGAGGTTTCGGGGTTTTGTTTGAGCTAGATCTACGACGAGGATCTCCCCTCCCATATTTAATGACCAGGCTTGGGCCATGGCTAAGATACACAAAAACCTCCCTCCTGAGATTTCCTTGGGTGAGATCAAAGGTCGAGATCCCTTATCGTTTATATCCATGGTTGGGATATCCTCTTGCTATTCTCGATGGTTAAGTGACTAGAAAGAGGAACCAGGGGCTGGAACCTTGGTCCCCGACATCAGGCCTTCAAATAAGACTTAGCATAAATATTTTCTTTGGGGTCCAGTGATTCGGTAGCTCGATGATGAATCCCTCTTAAGATTTACTAGCAAATGGATGATGGTGATTGATCGACCCCTCGATCCAAGGGTCGATGTAATATTGTAGTGTTACCAGGGGAAAACCCCAAGTGTAAGGCTAGCCTTAGACAACTGGGATTCTTCCAGATCGAGATCCGACGACTGTTGAGTCTCGCAGTCTTACACAACGACCCATCCTAATTTGGTCTTTTGGTGGCCAAGGCCTCCATGCATGAGAAGACTCTCCTGCAGTCGACACTTTCTTGGCTAGAAAGAAAGACGCCTCTAGTGAACCAGGGGCTCATAGACATATAGCAAAAAATCAATAGAAATTATTTTCAGATGTTCTATGAATACTAAATTGATTCATTCTTCAGTATCATTAGATAATAGAATTCCTTACAATGAACATCTCCCTTAGGAAGTCTTTCCCAAATAGACAAAGGTGTATTCACATGCATAATCTATTCTTTAATGCATCACACAGAGTAAGGGTGTGTGATTTTCCACACTAGCAAATTTGGGTCATTTTGCGATGACTATTTCGACGCTCTTGCGACGTTATGTCATGGATATTGTGATGAATCTTGAGTCTCTCAAACGTCGTATCATGGAATGTGGCAATTTCGACGAACTTGAATTAACGTCGCAAGTGTGACGACCGTAGGGAACTTCTCACAATTGCGAAAAAAAAAGAAATATTGTCGCCAATACGACAATATAGGAAAAGTAAGTGAAACCAACTGTTCGTCGCAATTGAGATGACAATTTTCGTGGTCTATATAGCAAATTCGTTGCAGGATTTTTTATTGTCATCAAAATTGCAACAACTTTTCTTGGTTTATATAGCAAATTCATCACAGGATTATTATTGTTGTCGACATTGAGATGACAACTTTTCTTGATTTATATAACAAATTTTTCATAGGAATTTTTATTGTCATCAAAATTGCGACGACAACTTTTTTTGGTTTATATAGCAAATTCGTCGCAAGATTATTGTTGTCGTCGAAATTACGAGGACAAATTTTCTTGGTTTATATAGCAAATTCGTCGCAGGAATTTTTATTGTCGTCGAAATTACGACGATAACTTTTCTTGGTTTATATAGCAAATTCATTGCAGGATTTCTGTTGTGCGTCGAAATTGCGACGCAAAATATTTATTTAAAAAAAAATTAAAAAAATATTTTTGGGCGAAAGAAATAAAATTTTATTTTAGAGCAATCTTGTGGGAATTAATGCTAACTTGAAAGTTAGCATTAATCCATGTTAATCCATTATGGTATCAAATATGCACTTAAAGTTCTTTTAAGATAATATATGGTAAGAGTGTGCCTCAAGAAGAGGCCAAATAAGGCCTCCAAATTAAAACTTTAGCCTAAAAACCTAAAGCAACTTGGAAATGTGCATGAAACTATTAAAACTTTGCTTAAGTTGTTTGGTTTTCATGCCATAATAATACAACCATAAAAAATCGATTACTATAAGTCCCTGCTGCGCAAAGGGTAGGGACTAATAAAATAAAACAAGCCTTGGAGAATACAAATGAAAACTGAGGGTATATTATAGCTATAGGTAAGCATGAATGTATGAGTTCATAAAAATAATGAAGTTTCAAGGAACACAGTTCTAACACAATAGATTACGTACATGATTTACTACAAAAGGTTTTCATAATTGTAGGAGGGAATTGAACACTATTTTTAGTATGTTCCTAAACATTAATAGAAAGAAATTTCATCCTTTATTATGTTCCTAAACATTAATAGAAAGCAATTTCATCCTTTATTGATTTTCTCATTTTTTGGTATTCAAAATCTATGGGAATATTATATTGACACTAGGAACAACATTTGGTAAGCTAATTGTATGCTCTCAATATTGAAGGTATATATTCTCTTTATGGATATCTATGTGCATAAGTGTATTTAGTACTAACATAATGTTTTACAAGACAGTTCATGAATGCTACATTAACATGCATTTTCTATAAGATCCTAAAATATTCATGCTCAAGTACCAAAGGGAAATAAATGTACTATTCATGAATGCTACATTAACATGCATTTTATATAAGATCCTAAAATATTCATCCTCCAGTACCAAAGGGAAATAAATGTAATGAATGTTCACTAAACTACTTCTCTCAACAAAGAACTATGATAATCCTCCAAAGAAACCATATTTCCATATGCATTCAATATGTTGATTAAG
>ML776909.1:343409-368902 GCA_009831015.1 Picea engelmannii | reverse complement strand
TTGTGAATGTGTATTTCTTAGTGATCTTGTTCTTATGATGCTCTTATCTATTGAAATGCAAAGAACTATAATAATGGCATAAACATTAACAATCACTACCAAAAATAATATCATCAACATAAACTTCAATTAATAAAATATTACCTTGACTTACCTTGATGTAGAGGTTGTTGTCTGCATTTCCTTTTCTAAACCCTGCCTATTGCAGGTACTTATCCAGTCTGGAGTACCATGCTCTATGAGAATGTTTTAGACCATACAAGGCCTTCTTTAATTTACACACATAGTCTATGTTCTCTGACAATTGAAATCCTTCTGGTTGTTCAATATAGACTTCTTCTTCAAGTTCCCCATTCAAAAAATATGATTTTACATCCATCTGACATACTTTAACATTTTTGGAGCATGCATAAGCTAAAAGAAAACGGATTTCTTCCATTCTGGCAACTGGGGCAAATGTCTCTTCAAAGTCGATTACTCAATCTGTGCATATCCTTTACATACCAATCTAGTTTTGTTCCTTGTAACATGTCCATCTTCATTCAATTTATTCCTGAAAACCCATTTTGTGTCGATCACTTTCTTATTCTTTGGTCTTGGAACCAATTCTCAAGTGTCATTTTTCTCTATTTGATCCAATTCTTCATCCATGGCCTTATTCCAAAATTCATCCTTGCTGGCTTCTTCAAAATAGTTTGGTTCAATTGTAGCTAAGAGTGTGAGGTGTGTTTGTTCTGGTGTACAGATTTTTCTTCTAGTTTCAACTCCTGCATCTTTGTTTCCAATAATCTAATTTGAAGGATGATTCCTTTGTACTCGTTTGCTAGGTGTCTTTTGAGATACTTGCTTAACTTTCTCTTCTTCTTCTGTCGGATTCTCTTCATATTCATCTTCCTCTGCTACTTCTTTTTCACCTTCTTCTTCAAAAAGTTGTTACATTGATTTATTTTCTTCTTTCTTTGATTCTAGTCTGCCTGTTTCATCAATTGTTACGTTGATGCTTTCCACAACTTTGTTTAATATTAGATTGTAACACTTGTATGCTTTCCTTTTACTTGAGTAACCATCAAGTATTCCTTTGTCCACATGAGAGTCAAACTTTCCCATTCTACCATCTTCTCTTTTGATGTAGCATTTTCTTCCAAAAACTCTTTAGTGCTTCACATTTGCTGGTCTTCCTTTCCATATCTCGTAGGGAGTTTATCAGTGTTGTTTCTGAGCATTACTCTTTTTTGAATGTGAACTGATGTATGCACTGCCTGTGTCCAAAAAATATCTGTCAACGTTGAATCCATTATCATTGTTTGAGCCATTTCTTGTACTGTCCTGATCTTTCTTTCAACAACTCCATTCTGTTGAGGTGTCCTAGTGATGGAGAATTGCCTTTTTATTCCATGATTGCTGAAGTAGTCCATAAATTCCTTTGAGGTGAATTCTCCTCCATTATGCGATCTTAAGCATTTTATTATTGAATCCATCTCATTTTCAACCATTTCCTTGTAGATATTGAAATTTTCAAAAGCTTCTGACTTGTTCTTGAGAAATTAAACTGCAGTCATTCTTGTATATTCATCAATTAATAACATAAAGTATCTCTCACCTTTTAAGCCTTTTGTTGTAGCTGGTCCAACTAGATCAGTATGCACAATTTCCAGTGGTTTTGTTGTTGAATATTCCTTTGATTTGAACCTGGTTTTTGTTTGCTTTCCTCATTGGCAATGCTTGCATAAAGTGTTGGTTGGTTTCGTGATCTGGGGCATTTCTCTGACTGCTTCTTTTTTGCTGACTTTGACAAGATTATCAAAATGCATGTGACCCATTCTTCTTCTCCATAGCCAACTTTCATCTTCCTTTCCTAGACAACACTTTTCATTTCCAATTTCGCTTAACACATCTATGTTGCTTGAAGTTCTTGGAGCTGTAGCGACCAATTTTCCTTAACCTTGTTTTCTTATCTCACACTTTTGTGAATCGAAAGTAACTTTATGACCTTGGTCACACATTTGACTCACACTTAAAAGATTATGTTTCATATCTTTTACTAGTAGAACATTTTCTTCCTTTTCATTCTTGTTCTCAATTCAGACTGTGCCTTTTCCAATGATTTTGGATGAATCATCATTTCCGAAGAAGACTGATCCATCTCTTTCCTTTCGTAATGTAAGAAATTTTTCTCTATCACCTGTCATGTGTTTTGAACATCCACTGTCAACATACCAACCACATTTCTTATGTTTAGCTTGTAGAGCGACTGTGCATTCTTCATTGCTATACTGATCCTGCTTTCGTATTCATGTCGTTTTCTAAGGTTCTTGTTTGTGACTCTGTTGAGGTTCTTTAGGAGGGACTTTCATTCTGCAAGTTTTGGCCATGTGTCCAAAATTGTTACATTTGTAACATTCCACTTCAGTGTTCAAAGATTCAAACCTGTGTATGGCTCTCAAAGTAGTTATTGTTCCTGTTGTTAGCTCTGCAATTTACAAATTTATGTCCAAAACTATTGCATGCATAACATAAACCAAAAAATATAGTTTGATACCTGGTAGTTGAAGATCTTTTGAAAGAAGGTGCTCTTATGAATCATTCTTCTTCTTTAGGCTTGTCTATCTGTTGTTGATTCTGAAATCTAGATCTTCTCGGTGGAGTGTCCCTGTAATATTCCTTGTATATCTTTTTATCCCCTTTGATTGTTTCTGCATAGATTTTTGGATTTGTTTCATGCTCTGTTGTTTTGGAGCTTGATCCCTTTTCTGTCTGATTGTATCCAAGTCCAAACTTGTCAAGATGAGATTTTTGACTGTTGATAATGTCATCCAAAACTTTTGAGCTATTCTGCATATTTTTCTTTTGAATATCCTTTCTTAGTGTGACAATCTTTGCTTCTAGGTTTTCAATGATCTTGTCCTTTCCTTCTAGCTGTTCTTTGAGTGTTTCTTGTTTTTCTTCTTTTCTCTTCTGATAAATTCTATGGCACTCATTAATTCTTCTCGGAAGTCAACTTCTGCCTCTTCAATTTCTCCTTCATATGCTTCTTCATATTCTTCTTCGGAGTCTTGTTTATCAGAGTTTTCTACTGCCATGAATAGAACTCTCCCTGTTTCACTGTCACTGATTTTATCTTCATCTAATGATGAGATGTCTTCTTTGGTGCAAAATATTTTCTTGAAAATTTTCTTTTTAGTTCTTTTACCTTTATATGTTTTTCTGCCTTTTGAGTAACCTTCATCACATCTCTTTTTCTTATGAGGACATTTGTTAGAAAAATGACCAATACCGTCAAAATTAAAACAAATTAAAGGAAGCTTACCTCTATACCTACTGTTGGTTCTCTTGTCTAGCCTTTTGACGAAGTTGACCACTTCTTCATCATCTTCCTAGATGTCACTGTTGCCGCTATATTCTTATTGTTCATTTTTCTTTTGCTTTGATCTTTTGGATGCTTTGAAGACTGCTTCTTTTACATCTAGATTTTCTTGTTCAGTTCTCATCTCATATGTTGTAAAGATTTCATGCAGTTCGTCCATGCTTATTGAGTTTAGATATGATCTTTCATTTAGTGCTGATATCTTAGAGTTGAATCTCATAGGAAGAGATCCTAGTACCTTTTTAACAATTACAGATTCTTTGATTTATTCTCCCAATCCTATGATTGCATTCACTGTTTCATCGACTCGTAATAAGTAGGCTGCAACATCTTCATATTCCTTCATTTTTAATTGTTCGAACTGACCTCTGTAAGTTTGAAGCTTTGCTTCTTTGACTTTTGAATCTCCTTCATAAATATTTCGAAGCTTGTCCCAAATCTCTTTAGAAAATTTACAATGTGCAACTTTGGTGAATAACGTATCACTGAGACCATTCAAAAGTGCATTTTTGGCTTTGTAATTATTCTCATCGAGTTTCACTGCTTTGTCATTTGTTGGTGGAATTGCTGGTGTTGTGTATCCATCTACAATTGATTGCCAAACTTAAAATCCCTATGCCTGTATATATGTTTTCATCCTTATGCTCCAAAAAACATATTTTTGTTCATCAAACTATGGTATTCCATTTTTATATGAGTTGGTACTCTCCATGATCTACCTTTCAGTGGTTAAACTGATTTATGAAGGAACCTACTCTGATACCAATTGTTGGATTACTGAGAGGGGGGGTGAATCAATAATAGCATAATTATAATCCCTTTTCTGTAAATGTTATATCAATGTAGAATTATTATCCAATAATGAATAGTAAGAAATAAACAATCACACACATACATAGTACACCAGGTTTTTACGTGGAAACCCAAATCGGGAGAAAACCACAAAATGATTTTCTTATATGTCTTGAAGAATTACATTCATTGGAAGCACCAAATTACTTTGTTTTCGAACTACAACTGGAAGGAGGCTCCAACCCCCTAGTTTCTCAGGCTACAACCTGAGGGAAGCTCCAACTCCTTAATTCTCTAGCTACAACCAGAAGGTGGCTACAACCCCCTATGTTCTCTGGCTACAATCGGAAGGTGGCTACAACCACCTGTCCCTGCCCCGTCCTGCCACCCTGAAGTAGAAGTAGAATGATGGAACCACTGTCACACTATCACTGTAAGATATACCACTATAAATATGTACCAATAAATATGAACCATGCATCAACCTGTACCTCAACTTGTCATCAACCTATACCATAAACAAGTGCATCAACCATGCACCAACCTCAACCAAAAGCCCTCATCAATTTCATCATCCAAATCTGATTTGTAGCTCTGTAATATACCTGGTGTATATGATCACATTCCTGCAAACCTTCCTTAACTTTAACAACAAGAGACTAACATTTTCATCAAACTTTTCTTTAGTCTCACATGCTTAGTTTTGGATTAATCAACAACCCTAACTTGAAGTAATCATAACTTTGAACCTGTAATGTATAAAGATATGAAACTGATACACAATGTTCTTCAGTTTTTTTTATGCAATTCCTCTAGGTTTCACTACTTGGAATCTCTCATAAAAGGAGTTATAGCAAAAATGGCATACCTTATTGAATTCTGGCTTATTCTAGAGAGTGACCTTGTAGAGCATGCCCCGCATGAAATAGTCATTGAATTGATATGAAACTATTACAAAACATACTAAATACTATACCATAACCAAAACATTTGGTCTCACTGAATTTGGATCTGTTATGAAGAATTTATGACATTTTTACCTGAAACACTTTTTTTTGACTAGTTTCAAGACTAGCCACAAACCCTATTTTCCACGGAGTGTAACTCCAAAAATACAACGACCCACAAGATGAATTGTTTACCAAAAATACTTGGGTATTGTTTCTCAATGGAATAGAAATTTCATTGTCTGAATCATTATAGAATTTTGTTTTTATCAAAAATGGTGAGATGACCTGTAAATAACATACCTTAGGAAACACCATCAAAAGAATTTATCCTTCCTTGCATTTCATCCTTCTTTTCTTCACCTTCCGTCAGAAATTCGGCTTAGATATCCTTGGTTACCTCAGACACCTATATGTATTCAATATGCTCAAGTGTGATTAAAATGAGAGAGCCTTGCCTCTTATTTATACTCTCCAAGTAGCTTCCTTAAAAACATCTTCTAGGTCACTTGACCCACTTTCCTTATTTTAGGGTTAACCCACTTCTAATTTCTCCATTAAATTTATTATTGAAATAATTTATTTTGTATTCACTTTGAATTATACTACACTCATCACTTCACTTTATTATTTACCTTTTAAAATATCTTAAACCACTTTGACTACTTTGACCTTTTGGGGCTTCTAGATGACATATGAGGGTCCTCCAACTTCGTAAGGAAATAACTCTCAAATCGTGAGGAGTTATGTGATATTCCACATACCAACAGAAATGGAATGACATGTACTATCCATCTAGAATAGTATTACTTTTAAATATAGAAAAAATCATACCGTTATCCATCAAACAAACTTGGGTCCATTAACCAAACCTGGGTTTTCCAACTTCACATGGTCATAACTCTCTAACCGTGAGGAGTTATGTGACATTCTACATACCACCGGAAATGGCATGACAAACACTATCCATCTAGGATTGTTTCCCTGACAAATTCATTGTCCTTCATCTCATTATTCCACTACTAAGCATGGGTTCTCTTACTCTGTAAAACGTCTTCCCGAGAGGGATTTCACCATAAGGGGACCAATTTGGAGTTCATCCATATTTACTTCTTATCAACCATGAAAAAACAATAATGAGTCATATTTACATCAAACAATCTTGGGTCCATTACCCAAACCTTTGTTCTATGGGGATTTATTCAAGGGTTGACATCAATGACAACCAACCTTAATCAACACCCCACTCATATAAATAGGGGGTCCATGGTTTGGAAAATGACACCACCCTTATGTTAGAGAATTTTTAAGCATCTTTCTAATTGTATTCTACCCTAGTTTTTCTTTGCTTGAGTAGATCTAACCCTTGGCTCTCCAAGTTGTGATTGATTTTTGTGTAGAGTTTCATTAGCCACTCCTTGGCTAATCTATTAAACTAAAACTACATTCATGTTGATTGAGAGTTGAGTACATGTAATTGAGGATAGGAGGACCTAGGAACTAGTGAAGGAGGTGCTTAAATAAGGTTAAAGTATACATGTTTTCATCTTTTGGGATCATTAATATATATCTCTCTTCTCCCCCCATTCTTGTGCATTTGTCATATTTGATCATTAACAAATGATAGAATTGGTAGGAGATTGATTAACATAAAGATTAGTTAGGGTTCTCCATTTTGTAATTTCTATTTTCCATTTGAATTTCCAGGTTGGAAATGAGAAAGTTCCTATTTGTCTGATTGTGTGTAGATTTACAAGAGATTCTGGTGCTAGAATTGGATCTTCCAAGTTGCTCACAAGGTCAAGGACAAACATTAGTTAAAAGGAATTTATCTTGTTCCTCCTCATTTCATTTCAATTATAAAACTGAATCCTAGGGAAGGTAGATAATTGTCTATTTCTCAATTTGTTGGTGAGGCTAACCTACTCACTGGGTGCTTGCATTTAGTTTGTGTTGAAATATTGTCAATAGAAATGGAGACTCTATCAGGGAGAATTCTATGAATTCTAATACATAGGGTGGATGGGATAAGTGTAAAGGAAAAATAAAGAGAAAATAAAAGAATAAGGGAGGTGATATCTTCAATGGTATGGTCACTTCTATAATAAAACATAAATCCAAGCATGATTCTTGACCAACAAAGGAGGAATGGATAGAAAATGAATCCATCTTATATACGTATTAACACATAATATGAATTCATGAGGAAGTATAAAGAGAAGTAGGTGTCTCTAATAGATGTTGGGAAGCAGATGGGAATGAAAAAAGTAGAACAATTGCCTTTCCATCTTGAATGGCTACAAGAAATCATGAATATAGAGCCAGATTAAACATAAGCACCAAAGGCACATGTAACATAGTGTTGACGGGCATTTATGACACACCGTCAACTTGAAGGATAGATCCAGACTGAGGTTTTCTATTTAACCCAAGTCATTTGGTATGATCTAACCTGATGGGTTTAATGGCTCTGTTAGCCAACTAGGGTCCTAAAAACAATGAAAGGAAATAAGCTAATCTAAAGCTATGATTCTAACAATCGACATACTAATTACAACATGTTGAGTTAATAGTGTTAATATACAATGATTATATACAATTCACAAGGTTTAAATAAAGTCATGCGAAAATCATTGTTTGATTAAGTTTTTGAACAAGATATGAACAATACTCTTTTTGATGTTTAAAGATATTAAACTAATAAACACTGAGTGAATACGATTGTAACGATGACACAAAAATAGACAAAGCTAATTAGTACAATCATCATTCATTCATATGTAAACAACTTTAAATAAAAGAAAGTGATACATCTACTAACCTCTAACTGATCAACAATAAACTAAGTTCATCTCTCTGCATTGTATGAGCTCCTGCTTGTCCTGTATTTAAGGGAAACCTATGACAGAAACAATCAATAGTTCTTCCTGAAGAAATTCAAGGAAGTGTTTCATGCTTTGGAGTGAATTTATAACAACATAAAGATAACTAATTAAATATCACGTGACCTCAAGATAACCAATAGATGAGAACGAAATAAAT
Source organism: Picea engelmannii (assembly GCA_009831015.1). Taxonomy (NCBI): domain Eukaryota; kingdom Viridiplantae; phylum Streptophyta; class Pinopsida; order Pinales; family Pinaceae; genus Picea; species Picea engelmannii. The sequence goes on along the minus strand of ML776909.1, from coordinate 360,757 downwards.
CCCAATCATGGGCATTGGTATTATCAACCATTTAATATCAGAAGTAAACTCAAAAATAACTAAATAATTGATCGATCACAAGTACAAACTAAACCAACAGGTCATGGACAACATTCAAATAATCAACGATATGCAATATCATGTGGAGACAAGACTTAAGATAAATCAACAAAAATAACATCTCATAACATAGAAATAATAGGAGAATATAATGAAACAAGCATTGCACAATTTACACAGGTATAAATCCAAAAGTATATTGTTTTCCCATATCACTTCCCTAATTATATGTCCATACTGTGGTCCAAAAAAGCTGTACTCAACACTAAGCAACAACAACTATTTAAACATGTCTTGGATCAATTACCTCTTATCATACAAGATAGAGGATGATCCTTGGAAATAAGTTTGTTTTGCAAAAAATGGAATAACAACAGGAATACTCTTGTGGGAGTCCTTACATAAAAAATAATTACATTAATGACATTGTTTTTAAAAAAAATGGGAAATTACTTAAGTTAATTGAATTGCTTGATCCATGATCCCTTTTCCTTAAACATAGCATCATAAGATGTTGCTTACTTGAAAAGATAAAATGAAATCGTAGTTTAGATAATAATAGAAATAAATAATTTTAAATAGATTGCCTACAAAATCTTTCGATTCTGTAGCTAGTCTTAAAATAAAAACAAAATCATAAGTGAATCCATTTATTGTTTTTCAAACATAACCAAATCGCAAAAATCAAAACAAATATTTACCATTTCAGAGATTCAATAAAGAAGCATCTGATAAATCCGAATTTATGATGGTGTTGAAATTATTTGAGTTGTTAATAATTACATTACCAACATGTTTAATCCTCTTGTTTTCCTTGTAAGCATTCGATCGAACACATGCTTTCAATTCATCATTCTCCCTCTCGAGAAATGAGTTTCGTGCTACCATTTGGTTTAATTATGCTTGGAGATAGGGGATATCCCTATAGTATCTCTCAACCCAATCAAGATAGTTTTCACAGTGAACTGGTTCTATGGTAGGTAGAGGTTGAGTCTGTTTTGTAGAGGGCACTTTAGTCTATCCTGTAAATTGCTTTAGATCGTTCCGTATACTAGAGAAACCCTATTGGTTCTTTAGTAAATGTGGGAGATTAGAAACGAAATCGTACTATATTGCATCAGTATCGATTTCGTTTCCTAAATCCCGATCATCTACATCCTCTTGAGCAATGAAATTATCGATCTCATATTTGGAAAAATGATCATCGATCTCGATCACAGGGATCAAGCTCAGATGATCATGATTGCGATTTCTCAAATTTCTAGATATGAGCCTTCCTGGCCTCTTATTCGTAAAATTCACATCTGGATTAGTATGTTTCTTATGCCTGCCATTTCTCTTGACAATTGATTTGTTTAAAACAACCTGAGTCGGCTCATGAATATGAACAATAGGAATCCTGTATTTTAACACATCTAAGACCTCTTCCAATGACTTTCTGGGCATGAAATCACATCGTGGATTTTTTCCCAATGGCTTCCGAATAGAAACAAAGGTTTGATCTGTGGTCGCATGGTCTTCTTGTAGATTAACACATAGGTTTTCGATAGTAGGGTTAGATCTACAGGGACTGGGGTTTTTATTGAGATGGAGAGGTGATTCTATTTCATTTTGAGGTAGGGTAAAATTATTTATAAATAAGAAATTTCCCCAACTATCCCCAGTCTTAGAAAGATGCGAAACCTTGAGGATTCAGATAGGTCCACGGTGAAACAATCTTGATTGTGGTTTTAATTTCTTCCTCTGATATAACTTATCCATTTTCTGTAAACTCCTTGCAGATAAAAAGGCACATTCAACTTGAAACCTAGAAAAACCATGAGGAAGCGGACATGATACAAGAATTCCAGGCCATATCTACCTTCACAGGTAATAAATTTATTCAACATTAAGAGAAATCCATGCCATCATGGTTTGAAAAGAGAAATTGGTGCACCTTTTGGGCAACAAAATGATTTCTAGGAGGCCATGAGTAAATTCCAGGGCATACCTTCGATTTTGGCATTTTTAAACCATCGATCTCCCTCTTGGGATAGTCATGTAGCTTCTGCGATGGAACCCTCTATCACCTCTAGCTGAAAATCCCAAATCTTAGCCATGGTGCCATCAAATGTATGAGTGAAATCTTGGGCCACAACGAGGTTGAAACCCTCAAACCGTCTGATGAAACCATCCCATCCATACGCCATAATTTCATCCACGACATCGTCATGAGAGAGGACAACTTGTGAACCATTTGGTTCAATTATTACCACGAGCACCATTGATATGTTCACATAAAAACAACAGAGGCGGTGAGAGGTGGGTTGTGTTCTACAACACACAAAAAGTAGAAAGAGGTTTGCATAATCGGGAGGAACCCGATACTTAATGATTCGAGAGGGTACCATAAAAAACATTTGGAGCTCTGAGTGGGTAGTAACCAAAGGACGTGCAAGACAGGAAACCACTCTGAGAAATGAAAACCAAACCCAAAACATTAGAACATACCTCTTGCGACAATGAATGTAGTCTTGAGTCATGCAATACGAAGGGATGATGTTTGAAGGTGAATGTGTCAGCCCTATACCAGGACGACAAGATCGTGATACAACTGCTAGGAGTAGGATTCATATTTAAAATTAACCCAAGGTTCTTCTAGTTGCGCAATCAAGCATATGTCAAATGTAAAAACCATGTAATCAAAGATAGAAATGACTAAGTCATATCTCCTAAGGTGAATAACTCAAGTGTTATGGTAATGGATCAACAAATGAAAACGAAAAGCTTACAAACTTTAAGGTTTATAAAAATATATACGACCTTTAGGTGTAATCCCATTTGTAAAAAGAAAAATCCATAAACTGTATGATGACTACTCAAACCATTTTTTTTTCTAATTTCATGCTTTCAGTCATGAAATTAAACAAAAAAATTGATAGATTAAAATGATGAACTCTTACACACAGCTAGGCCAATGAATCTTCTCAAAGACAAAAGATAGAAAAAGTTTGTAAGGAGAAGGAGGCAGCTACAAAATAATTTATCCCTTGGCGATGACATTTTACCATGATAAAATTAAACAAGAGTTGTTGGTTTCCAACAATGGCGACACGTTGGGCGAAACAATTATCTTTGCATCATCAGAAATTTATATTAGGGAACATATGATTCAACAATAATTTAATAGAAACAATTAAAAGAAAGATCAAGCATTTCGACAATAACTCGGACAAAATAACATAGTCATAGTATTGGGTAAAGTTTTGTCCAAAAATTGTAATTTGGTATCTCTTTTAGATCACAGGGGTAACGATGTTTATACAAATTTCTCCAATACCGTTGACAGGGCCATTGTTGCTAGGAGGATTCCATAGCCTCGACAAGGATGTCATTTAACCCATTCTAGTACTTCTATCTCGTCCAAGAGTTGTCCATTTGTGACGAAAGAATCTTGATATCTGATCAAACTTTCAAAACATACCTAAGGATCTTCAAAACCGTCATTGCTTCACTGACAACAGGCCTGTTCAATACCCCAACGAAGTTTTCTTGGTATCATGTGTGCATTTACCCATTGCCAACAGACCTGTTTAGAATCCTGACGGGTTTACACAAAATTCCCATACATTACAATGCTTCCATCTCTCCAAAAAAAAAATTATAATATTTTCAGAACTTTGTGATATCAAGAGAGCGGGGTGATACAAAAAATTTCACAGTCAGGTAATGAAAGGGTTGATATTTTAAGAATTATTTTTCTATTCTGATGACTTTCATCGCAATCTGGGCATCTAAATTTCAATTAGGAAATCATCTCTGGGATGGGAAAGCACTATGAGTTGTTTTCTTTAAAACAAGGACACCGTTAGAAGTTTTTTTTAAAGATAATCATGTTTCCCTTAGATTTCAATGAAAACCGAGAATAATGACTGGACAAAACTTACCGTAACTGATTTGAGTTCAGATGCTTCAAACTGTTCTCAATTGTTTCTAATGAAAAATCCAATTCCCTTCAATAATGAACAATGATTCATACATAATCATCCAGAAAATACAAAAAAATCAAGCAAAATGAAAAGAAACAAAATCAACAAAGAAAATGTAAATTAAAATTTTTATAAAGGGGTGGATCTGATTTTCTTAAGTGAAGTATTTTTTTAGAGACTGTCCATTCACTAGAAAAGTGTTTGGTTGTCCCTCTAAATTGTAAAGCCGAAAAGAAATTGGACCCAATTTTTCAGAAATGACGAAAGGCCCCAGCCACAGGTTTTGGAACTTGGTGTGTTCTCCTTTATTCTCATGCGCTTTGTCCCATTTGAGGACCAAATCCCCTACATTAAAATTTCTTTCAGAGGATGAAATTGTATCGAACCAACTCTTTACAATTTGCTGGTGCTGATCCAATGTATTTTTTTCCTGTGTCCTTACCTCTTCCAATTTTAAGAGAGCATTTATCTGATTTTCTAGAGGAGGACACTCCTCTTCTTGAACTTTCTGCAACAATTGTAGAGAAGGAAGTAAGACATGTGGGGGCAAGATGGATTCTCTTCCATAAATGAGGAAGAAAGGAGAATTACCAATGGAGGCTTTTGGAGTTACCCTATTAGCCCAAAGTGCTTTGTACAACACATTGTGCCAATTCTTGTGGTTTTTTGACACTTTCCTTTTTATAATCTTGATCAGATTCTTATTTGTTGACTCGGCTGGACCGTTCCCTTGAGGGTAATAACTGGTAGATTACTTTAGTTTAATCCCTTTTTCCAGAGAAAAAATATTCATATCTAGGGAAGAAAAATAAGAAGCATTGTCAAAACCCAGACATTCGAAATTATGAATCGAGTGATGATATGGGAGTTCAGAAACGACACTACCTAATTTGTATTGACCACTTTTAATGGTAAATCTTCAAACCATATCATAAAATAGTCTATTTCCTCGAGAATGTACTTGTGTTGCTGTGAGAAAGGGGGGTTGATTGGTCCTATAATGTCTAGGCCCCACTGCTAAAAATGAGTCTACCGTAATAGGCTGCAAAAAAAAAAATTCTTTCTTCACCCGTCCTGTAGACTTTTGGCAGATAATGTTAAGGTTTAAGCTATTATTGAGTTTCATTTTATTTCATTAGATATCAATAGACTAGATAGGATCATTGAGAAATACACAATCACAAGAGACACATCATTTATCCTAGGAAACCCTGATGTGGGAGAAAATCCAACAAAACTTCCTTAATATAGATAGCCAATACAATGCCAAGAGATAACTCAAACAAATAAAGAAATTCCTCTCCCAAGGATGCGCCCCTCTCTCTCTCTTTTTTATTCTCCAACTACATCTTCGAGCTTGTGCTTTGATGAACAAGTGAGTGTGTGTCCAAATGAGGTGCTAGCCTCTTTATTTATACAATATGACAGGTGACTTTTCACTAGTAGGACTGACTTCTCAATTTGGGTGGTTACAACCACCTTTAATTAGTTTGGGGGCCGACTTCTCATTCTTCCAATTACAATTAGGGTTTTACCAATCCACAAAAGAGGATTTGGTTATTTACAATACCCGACATGATCAATCCGCAAAAGGGGATTGATCTAATGAATAATATATCAATAATAAATAGAATACTCTTTTCAGTTACATTATTTCAACACTCCCCCTTAACAAGAAGGGGATTCTACAACAACATCTGGTGAGAGAGAGGAAAACATCATCAACAACATTTTGGAACACTGACTGGCATATCTATAAATCATCAGAAGTTTTTCTCATTAACAACATCGTCATTCACAGTGGAATGAGATCATCATAGGCATCAATATGGATTAGTATAAAACTAATACATCATCATCATAGCACGAGGTTATCACATCATCACAACACGAGGTTGGCACATCATCACAACACGAGGCTGACACTCTACACATCAATTAAGCTAGAATCACAACAAAATAATTAATCTGGAATCACAACACAACAATTAAGATGGAATCACAACATAGCAATTAAGCTGGAATCAAAACACAACAATTAAGATGGCATCAACAATTAAGATGGAATATCAACACAACAATTAAGCTGACATCAACAATTAAGATGGAATATCAACACAACAATTAGGCCGACATCAACAATTAAGCTGGAATCTCAACACAACAATTACGCTAGAAGCACAACACTTGACTGGCATCTCAACACAACAATTAAGCCGGAAGCACAACACTCGGCTGACATCTCAACACAAAAATTAAGATGGAATCACAACACTCGACTGACATCTCAACACAAAAATTAAGATGGAATCACAACACTCGACTGGAATGTCAACACAACAATTAAGTTGGAAACACAACACTAGGCTGGCATATCAACACAACACTACTCCCCATATCGAGGGATATCCTTTCGGACTATACCGAGCTTATTTCAAAAGTTCTCAAGCTTTACACGAGATAGAGGCTTGGTCAACATATTGGAAACATGTTCATCCGTGCTAACATATTGGAGCTTTATGGCTCCTTTCTACACCATGTCACGGATGTAATGGTATTAGATCTCTATGTGTTTTGACTTGTCATGAAATACATGATTCTATGTCATCTTTATGCAGCTCTGGTTATCACATAGGATTGTGGTTGCTTCCATCTCTAGGTTGAATAGACCAGTCAACAACTTATGAAGCCATATGGCTTCACAACTGGTAGAACACGCAACAATGTATTCTACTTCCGTTGTACTGAGCGAAATGCTTGATTTCTTCCTACTCTACCATAAGATCATGGTCGATCCCAAACTGAAACAACATCTTGAAGTGCTCTTCCTATTAGAGACACTTCCAGCCCAATCTGAATCAGTGTACCCACTCAGTGTGAAATTATGATCTCCATCATAACCAAGACCATAATCTAATTTACCCTTAAGGTACCTCATCACATGTTTTGCAACAACTAGGTGAACATGTCTGAGTTCTACCAGAAACTGACTCAAGGTGTTCATGACAAAATAGATATCTGGTCTGGTGTTCATCAGATACATCAATGATACAATGATCTGTCTATACAATGTGGCATCAATCAATTCTGACACAGTGTCGACCAAAAGCTTCAGCTTCGTTTCCATGGGTGTATTCATGGACTTTCACTCCAACATATAAAATCTCTTCAATATTTCAAATGCATACTTCCCTTGGTTAAGGAATATTCTCTTTGGGCTCTGCCATACCTCAAGACCTAAGAAATAGGGAATTAGGCCAAGGTCTTTCATCTCAAATTCTGAAGAAGGCTTCTTCTTACATTCAGTGATGAGATTTTCTTTTCCACTTAAGAATAAGTCATCCACATAGAACAACAATATCACCGGTTCATCATTCATAACCTTGAAGTAGAGGTTAGAATCAACTTTACTCTTGGTAAAACCCAAGCTCATCAGAAAACTGTCTATCCTTCCATATCAATCTCTAGGAGCTTGCTTCAACCCGTACAGAGCCTTCTTCAACTTGCAGACATGAGTCTTCATGTCTTCAACTTCAAATCCTTGAGGTTGTTCTATATACACTTCTTCTTCGATGACACCATTTAGGAAAGTTGTCTTTATGTCCATCTGGTGTAACTTCCACTTCATCTTAGTTGCAAGGGCTATGATGGTTCTGATTGAAGTGTATCTGTCTACAGGAGCGAATGTCTCTTCATAGTCGATGCCTTCCTTTTGAGAAAATCCACGAGCGAGAAAGTTTGCTTTATACTTTTCAATACTTCCATCAGAAGCATGTTTTATTTTGAAAATCCATTTGAAAGATAACACATCCTTGCTCTTCGATCTAGGAACTAACTCCCATACATCATTCTTTATTATGGATTGGTATTCCTCTGTCATGGAATCTGCCCATTCTTTCTTCTAAATGGATTCTTCAAAGCAGGCAGGCTCCTTCTCTATGAGATCACACATCAAAGACATATAATTGGAGAATGGCTTAGGTCTCTTCACCTGTCTCGTGGTTCCTTCGGGAACACCATACTTCTCTCCATATTGAATAAGCTCCCTAGCCCAAGAAGGATTTCTCTTATGGGAGATTTTCATCTGAGGGGGTTCTTGAAATTCTGTTATGTCACGATCTTCTAGAATTTCCTCATCAGGGGAAGTTATGACTTCCCTTACTGGTTCTGCAATTCTGGGAACTTCCCTCACTGCAACTCTGGGAGCTACAGGTTCCTCTTCATATACTTCTTCAAGATGGCATATTCTGGATTTATTGCGTACTACGTCTTCATCAAAGGTCACATCCTTGTTGATCTCAATATGATGATGACCTGGTATATAAACCCTGAAGGCCTTGGACACCTCACAGTGTCCAACAAATATTCCCTTATTTCATGAAGGGTCCATCTTCTTTCTCTTCTCTTTCAGAATATGTACAAATCCTGGGTAGCCAAATATTTTGAGATGGATTACTTCTGGCATCTTTCTGAAGAACATCTCTTCAGGGGTATTGAACCCAAGTGCATTATGGGACAATCAGTTTCGTACATATACTGTTGTTTTTTCTTCTTCTTCCCATAATCACATTGGAATATCTTGGTCATGGATCATGGTCTTCAGTGCTTCCATTATCGTTCTGTTCTTTCTTTCTGCCACACCGTTTTGTTGAGGATTGTAAGGAGTAGTGGGCTCCCTCTTAATCCCGACATCTTTGCAATAGTTTAAAAAATATTTTGAGGTGTATTCTCCTCGATTATCTGACCTGAGTATCTTGATTTTTCTTTCATAAATATTCTCTATCAAGGCTTTGAATTCCTTGAATTTACTGAACACTTCATTTTTTGATTTCAACAAGTAAACCCGGGTTTTATGAAAATAATCATCAATAAAAGATACATAGTATACATACCCATTCATGGAGGATGATGGCATTGGGCCACAAACATCTGAGTGAATGAGTTCTATTACTCCTTCTGCTTTGTTGTCTCTCTTTGGAAAGGGGTTCTTGATGTTCTTCCCTTGTGCACATCCATCGAACACACCTTCACGATCAACCTTGAGTTCTGGTAGACCTATGACTGCCTTCATATGTACATTAATGCCTTGTAGTTGATGTGTGCTAATATTCTATGCCAAAGTTCACATGGATTCTCAATGGAATGGGTCATGGCTTCTTCTGAGTGACCCTTTAGTTTATACAATCCACCTTCTTCTTTTCCAATGACGATTTCTTCTTTCATGGTTTCTCCTTTAGCCCACATAAGAACTTCTCCATTTATAAAGGAAATTCTGAAGCCTTTCTTTTCTAGAGATGATATGGAGAGTAAGTTCTTTGTTAAACCTGGTACATAGAGTATGTACTTCATCTTCATTGAGTTCCCTAAATTAAGCTTGTAGTTTGATTCTCCCACTCCCTTGATAGGGTATTGATAATCATCTCCAATTATAACTTTATGAGAAAATTTATTTTCTGAAATGAAAGAGAGAATATCTCTTCGACCTGTCTGATCCAGATTTATGTAGGAACACAATGAAATACAAAAATATACATAAACACAGAGATGCAATGGAAATAAGACTTCATTTCATTAATAACAAATGACTGAAATATGCTTACAGACAGAATGGAAATAAACTAGCTAGGGCGCTGGTAACTTATCTCCGAGAAGAGATGTGGTGTCTACTGGCCTCTGAATTGTGTTACAATGAGGCTCGAAGGCCTATTATTATTGAGAAACAATGGAAAACCCTAAACATCCAAATACCTAACCCTAGGAGATGAAATGCCAAGACTATGGGCCCCGTTTGGGTAAGTTGGTACATCAACTTGCCGGGGACGTAACTTTGGCATACGATCTCTATTTAATGCGTTCCATACCTCGTTAGAAAGATCTATCTAAGGAATACAACTTTTGGGTGAGCGACATGATCTAAGTTTCATGGTGCTCCCCGTTTTCCCAAAAAATGTCGTTTAAGGCCTCAAAACGGCTCCGGAAGTTTAGGACTCAAAAAGATACTAAAAATAGTAAACTATGCGGAAACTGAAAAACTGAAAGAAGAAATGGTGGGGGTCTAAGTGGAATAGGTGGGTGGCCACCAATATCCACCTGGATCATTCCTCCCCCCTTAGGAAATAATGGTCCCCATTGCGTTGAGTTCCTCCATGAGATGAGGAAACTTTTGCTGAACTTTGTCCCTAGTGAGCCACTTGCCTTGGTGAAGGAATTGGCCTGCTTTGACAACTCGATATAGCGGTATCCTTTGTTTTCAAGTGTGCTTGATCTGTGTATCCATGATCTGATCAGTTCTGGTTTGTTCCATGCAGTCTGGATTTAACTCTGTTGGTGTGAGTTGTTCTGCCATGTCGGATGTGTCTAATAGAGGTGGAAAGTAGGGCTGAAGGTGGTCCACATTGAACACTGGGTCCAGACTAAGGAATGGTGGAATGATGAGCTCAAAATCATTTTCCCCTACAGCCTTGGTGAGGGTGTACGACCCATATCTGAGTGGACGAAGCTTGCGGTGGGGTCCAGCGATGCGCTCCTTTTACAAATGTAGCCACACTTTGTCACCCACCTAGAAGTTGTGTGGCACCCGATGTTGATCATGTCGCTGCTTGTACTTAGCATTGGCTCTGTCCAAGATGTCATGAACCTGTTGGCGGATGTGTTGAATGTGCTCAATGAAGATATTTTCCTTATCAGCCTCAGACTGGACATGAGCTGAATCTTCCCGAGTAGTCACAAATGGCATGGCTATGTCAATGGGACATAGTGGTTGGAATCCCAAGCCCACTTGAAAGGGGCTGTAGCTGGTTGAGCTATGGAGAGCCCAGTTGTAGCTGTGTTGTACATAGGGGAGGCTCTCATCCCATGTGAGTGGATGCTTTGAATTGTACATGCACATAATGTTTACGATCATCTGGTTGACAACCTCTGTTTGGTCATCAGTTTGCGGATGGAAAGCTGTGGACTTGTTGAGATTGGTGTCCAGCATCGACTAGAAGTTGGAACAAAATGTACTGAGGAACCTACTATCCCTATCTAAGATGATATACTGTGGGATCCCAAAGTGTACCCACACTCGTTCAAAGAAGAGTTTAGCAGTGGCTTCTGCTGTGATATTCTTCTTGCAGGCCATCATAATGGACATCTTCGAGAATCGGTCGATGACCACAAAAACACATTCATTTCCATGCTTAGTAGAAGGAAGGCCCGACATGTAATCCATAGAGATGGATTCCCAAGGTCGACTGGGGTTAGGAAGCAGAGTATAGAGGCCTTGCTTCTTGATGGTCAGTTTGGCAATGGCGCAAGCAGTGCAGAACTTGATGTACTTCCCGACATCTTGTCGAAGGTTCGGCCAATAGAAATACTTTTGCAATACTGCCATGGTTTTCTCGACCCCGAAATGCCCAGCGACCCGACTGTAGTGTGCCTCCCAAATCATCTTGGCATGCTCGCTTGAAGGAACACAGAGGTGTCCCAGGTGACAAAGCAGGGCATCCTAGAGGTGAAAATTGGGAACTTGCTTACCCTCCAAGAGTGTATTGTATGTGTGGCCGAATTCTGGATCACTTGTGTAGAGAAGTGGTCAATTGAAAGTATTGTGCCCACAAGAGAAGTGGTTAGCACCATGATGGGTGGTCAACTGAGGCAGTCTGCAACATTATTGGTGTTGCCTTTTTTGTACTTAATGTTCAAATGAAACTGTTGCAGGTATGTGGACCACTCCTGATGGCGATCATTCTGCAACTTCCCTTGTGTTTGTATGAACTACAGGGGTCGGTGGTCTGTGTGGATGACCGTTTCCTTTCCCAAAATGTAATGATTCCATTGCCGAAAAGCCTGCACAATGGAATACATTTCTTTGTCATAAGTGGGATACTTCCGGACTGTGTCAGAAAGTGTCTCACTATGATATTCCACTGGATGCCCATGTTGAGTAAGGACTGCCCCAATAGCATAGTCAGAGGCATCTGTCTCAATCTCAAATGGTTGTTGCAAGTCTGGTAATCTGAGCACTGGTGTAGAGCAGAAGTGATGCTTCAACTCCCCGAAGGCCTTCTGTTGAGATTCAAACCAAAAGAATTTTGCTTTAGCTCCTCCTTTGGTGACTTGACTCAAGGGCCAAGTGATATGAGAGAATCCCAACACAAACCTACAGTAGAAATTGGCAAGACCTAAAAAGCTGCGGAGCTCTGTTAGGGTCGTTGGGGCTGGCCAATCCCGAATGACTTGGATCTTTGTTGGATCCACATGCACCCCCCGCTCATCAATAATGTATCCCAGATACTGAACCTAGGTTATGCCAAAAGTGCATTTCTCCAAATTGGCACACAACTTGTGTTTCTGCAGTGTTTGGAGGACCTGTCAGATGTGGTGGAGGTGCTCTTCCCAAGTCTTGCTGAAGATCAAAATGTCATCCAAGTACACCACTACAAATGAGTTGGTGAATGGCCGCAGGATGTCATCCATTATCCTCATGAAGGTTGCAGGGGCATTCATCAACCCGAAAGGCATGACCAACCATTCGAAAAGGCCCTCCTTGGATTTGAATGCAGTCTTCCACACATCAGAGGGTTCAATTGGTACTTGGTGATACTCATACTTCAAGTCGATCTTGCTGAAATATTTCGCCCCCTTGAGTTGGTCCAGAAGGTCATCAATCTGTGGGATCGGGTACCTATTCCGGACAGTGATCTTGTTCAGTGCCCGATAGTCAATGCAGAGTCTCCAAGTCCCATCCTTCTTCTGCACCAACACGATCGGGCTCCCACAGGGTGATGAACTCGGCCGGATGTGACATTTTTGCAACAGCTCCTGAATCTGCCTCTTGATTTCGTCATTCTCCTTGTCAGGTTTTGATTCAGAGTCGGAGCATGCATCTGATTCAAAAGCCTTCAACTCGGCTACTAGTGACTGCTTGGCCCGACACTCACTTGTGTTGTGAGTGGAGCTCTTATGGAACTCACACCACTTCCCTGTGTCCTTTTTTGGTTTCGTGGTGTTGTTCTTTTCTTATGGCTTTGGCGGGTTTTCCTGGGCTGCTCCACATTGGCTTGGTCCTTTGTTCTATAGTTTGGGGGTACCTTTCCCTTGCTTCTGATTTGCAGACCCAAAGTCTTTCTTCTTCTGTTTGAACTTCTGCTCAATCTTGGCAGCATATCGGTATGCCACACTAAGTGAGGAGATGTTGAGGAACTCCATTTCCTCCTGAATGTATCTGTGCAGACAATTGCGGTACTTTAACACCAAATGTTTCTCTGAATCTTTGATACCCAACTTTGTGCGTAGGGTATGAAACAGATTCGTCATCTCATGCACATCTTGGTCCCTTTGTTGCCGCAGTGTAGTCCATTGTATGTATTTGTCCTCATAGCTCCCCACGGGATAATATTGTTCCTTGATGGTGTCTCAAAAAGAATTCCAAGTGGGTGCGGCCGAGAATAGAGAGGGTTCTCCCTCGCCCTCTTTCTCTGAGTAGGTTTCCCACAAGTCCTTGACATGGGGGGTGGCTTTGAGGAGTGAGAAAATAATCTTTTCTCGATCGAAAAAGTCATGAATCGAGAAATATCCTTCTAATAGATTCAACCATCTATCTATGGCATCTGCATCTATTTGGCCCTCAAATATGGGAATGTCAAAGTTTACTTGTACCTTAAAAGGAGTGGCGCCTCCAGAGTGGCTGTTGGATGTTGATGTGCCGCCAGTGGGAATCCGTTGAAGAATCTGGGCAAAGTTGTCCATCATCGCTTTCCATTGTTTCTCGAGGGCCTCCTTGAGCAACATTTTAATAGGATCTCCTTCTCCCTCATATTTCTTTTCTTCCCCCATGGGCGGTCGTCGGGGTTTGCGAGGCTGATCTTGCAAAGGTTCAACCAGATCGAGCCCCAACTCCTTATACCCTGACCTTGTTGGGGACATGAAAAGAAGGATCGAGAATGAGCAGACCGCTTTGATACCACTGATCCAAATTTATGTAGGAACAAAATGAAATACAGAAATACACATAAACACAGAGATGCAGTGAAAATAAGACTTCATTTCATTAATAACAAATGATTGAAATATGCTTATAGACATAATGGAAATAAACTAGCTAGGGCGCTGGTAACTTATCTCTGAGAAGAGATGTGGTGGCTACTAGCATCTGAACTATGTTACAATGAGGCTCGAAGGCCTATTATTATTAAAAAACAATGGAAAACCCTAAACGTCCAAAGACCTAACCCTAGGAGATGAAACGTCAAGACTATGGGCCCCATTTGGGTAAGTTGGTACATCAACTTCCCGGGGATGTAACTTTGGCATAGATCTTTGTTTGACGCGTTCCATACCTCGTTAGAAAGATCTATCCTAGAACTACAACTTTTGGGTGAGAAACATTAATCTACAATCCATGTTGCTCCCCATTTTCCCAAAAAACGTCGTTTAAGGCCTCAAAAAGGCTCCGGAAGTTCAGGACCCGAAAAACTGCTAAAAATAGTAAACTGTGTGGAAACTGAAAAACTGAAAGAAGCAATGGTGGGGGTCCAAGTGGAATAGGTTGGTGGCCACCAATATCCACCTGGATAAATGTCATTTTCTTGGAAGCACCATTATCAATGAGCCAAGTGTCCTCTCCAGGTGTTACTAATCCTGAGAGGGCCGAGATTAAGACATAGTCTTTGATTTGTTCTCTTAACATCTTTGCGAGTGGCTCTTCACCTTCAACTGCATGGGCATGATGTATTTTGTTTTTCCTCTTGTATTCTTCTCGTCTAGCTAGACAATGTCTCGCAATATGTCCCATGTTGTCACAATGGTAGCATTGGACAAATGAGTAATCTCTTTCCTTTCTTTGTCCTTTCTTCTGGAATCTCTTTGGTTGAGATTCTTTAGGATTGAATTTGCTTTTGGGGTGAGACTCTTTATGAGCTTCTTTCTAAAAGTAATACTTCTTTCTTCCTCCTTTAGTGTGAGTATCTATGGCTTTATCTTCGTCTCTTGAAATTAAAGCTTCCCAGTTGGCTACTCTTGATTCTTCTTGAATGCATTCTTCCCACAGACCATCAAATAGTAGTTTCTCCTTTCTTGCACAAATAGTTTGGATGAATTCATCCCAAGGTCTTGAGAGACCATTAAGGGCTGTCATTATAATTTCGTCTTCATCTATAGCATCTTTGATTGCTTCTAGTTGTTCTTTGAATTGGGATATTCTTGGATTGATTCTCCTCTCTGCATCCTTGTATTCTTGAGCTGAGCTCTTAGATTCATCTTCCGGTTTATGTTATTTCCTTCGTATAGTTTGGTTAGGGCATCAAAAATTTCTTTCAGAGTCTTCTCTGATGACACATGAGGAATCAAGTGATCTTTGATCGTATTCGCAATGATTCTTTTGGCCCTAATTATGTCCTTGTGGTGTTTTTCTTTATCTGCAGCATCGACGGGTTCTGGTACTTCTTATTTGACAAATATTTCTAGGTCATTCTCTTCAAGAAAGATCTTCAAGAATGAGGCCAATCCTATACTTGCAAGCACAGATTTTTTCCACACCTTCCATCTTGTCAACAAGCTTAGTGCTTGCAGACATTTTTTACCTAGAACTAGGAAAATGACCAAAAAATGAAAATGCTCAAAATTAAATTCTGAACTTACCAGGAGGTGTGCTTGGCTAAGGCAGACAGCCTGGTGTGGTTAGATTTCAGAAAATCCAACTTTAACCCCTTCAAACTTGATCAATGTATTTCTGGACTGGTGCTTCTGGTTTTCTGGTACTTCTGGTACTCTGGTTTTCTGGTACTTCTAGTTCTTTGTGAAAACTAGGGTTTCACTTTCCAGGAGATATAGACACTGAAAAGTTGTGCTGAGGGTGCCAAAGTGATCCGTAAGGAAGGGAGCACTTTTCTAGATGGTTTTGGGGCTGAAATACTTCTCCAACAAAAATCCCTAATTTGCATGTACGACAACAATGATGTTTTTCACTTTCTCTTGTGAAAGATGCTCTCTTAAACTTAACTCTGATACCATGTTAATGTTTAAGTTATTATTGAGTTTCATTTCATTTCATTAGATATCAATAGCATAGATAGGATCACTGAGAAATACAAAATCACAAGAGACACATCATTTATCGTGGGAAACCCTCATGGGGGAGAAAACCCATCAAAACTTCCTTAATATAGATAACCAATACAATACCAAGAGATAACTCAAACAAATATAGAAAGTCCTCTCCCAAGAATGCGCCTCTCTCTCTCTTCTTTCTTCTCCAACTGCAGCTCCGAACTTGTGCTCTGATGAACAAGTGAGTGTGTGTCCAAATGAGGTGCTGGCCTCTTTATTTATACAATCTAGCAGGTGACGTTTCACTGGCAGGGCCAACTTCTTAATCTGGGTGGTTACAACCACCTTTAATTATTATAGGGGTCAAATTCTCATTCTTCCTATTAAAATTAGGGTTTTTACCCCACCAAATTCAGGTATGCCAATCATGTGTTTTTACCCCACCAAATTCACCTTTCTTCGTTAAGATATTTTTTATGTTTGAAGCAAAACCTATGGGAAATTTAATTCTTTGAATGACCTCTTTTACATCATTGCTTTGTTGCTTTGTTAATAACCATGGAAATTTATTTTGGTCTAGTACTCCATCTGATCTATTTGAATATCGGATCACACTTCGCATTGCATGATTGGGTTCCTGAATGTTAGTACAAATTTTGACAATTTTTTCTTTGTCCCTCCTACCATCTATGATTCGCCATAATGTTTCAATCACATTCTTCCTAATATGCATTGTATCAAACAAATGAGCTATTTTTAGCTCCTCATAGTAGGGCAACCTCATGAATTGAGCGGGATAAAATTTCATGAAGCATAAAATAAATCACAAAAATAATTATCAAATACGGTAAAATAAATTCAATGATTAAAAAAAACATTCAAAACATTACATGATATACGATACATTATGAAATTGAGTACCATGACGATTTCTATTATATTCCAACCTCCATAGGTGAGGTGTCATTGTTTGTGGTTTTAAACCAGTCTCTTCTTTCCCATTGAAAAGATGTTTTTCAGTAGTACGATACCTATGGTTCTGTTGACGGGCGAAACAGTCCATCCGTCAACTGGGAGAGTGGAACCGGTCCGGGGTTGTCTAAATAACCCAAGCCATTTGGTATGGACCACCCTGACGAGTTTAACGGCTCCGTTGGCCGCTCTAAGGTCTCATAAGGAAACCAAAGAGAAAAGTGATTTAAGCTAAATAATCTAAACTAAGGAAACTAGAAACTGATAAAAGAAACTGAAACAAACTAACTAATTAAATAAAAGAAATTAAACTAAATA
>ML776909.1:303690-317258 GCA_009831015.1 Picea engelmannii | reverse complement strand
TCACCCTGATTCGTTACCCACATGTGCCTCAATTGCTTGAATCAGTCTGACACTTGTCACTCCCTGGTTGTGCCACGTGTCACTTTGCTGACGTGTTTTGTTGACGTGTGTTGGATCGACGGTCTAGATCGCTTGTTATCCAACGGCTGTGATTAACTCGTGAAATCGCATATCGCGATTTCAGGGTTTTCGTTGTCAAGTGTTCTTTGCATATTGAAATCGTAATCCCCGATTCTCCGATAAGGCTTCCTGGCTGCCACGCGTCCATGTGAATGAACGGTCCAGATCCCTGCTTGATTTAATCGGCTACGATCAACTCGCGAAATCGCATATCACGATTTCAGGGTTTTCGTGGTCATTGTTCTTTGCCTATTGAAATCGCGATCCCCGATTCTCCGATAAGGCCTCCTGGCTGCCACGCGTCCATGTGAATGAACGGTCCAGATCATGTCGGGATTTCACCTTGTCTTTTCCCGATGGTATATCTCCCTTGCAGCTTCTGTCTAATCTGACGGCCCTCGTTCTTTCGGGAAATTTGAATGAGATCCTGTGGTTTTGAATCTCTGTCTTCCTTCTCTTATGCAAATTCCTGTATCTTCACCGCTGTTCCTCCTGAGATTTCACGTCTGAATCCCCAAGGTATTTTTATCCTTTTTATTCTACCATCTCCACTGCTGTACTTGCCATCAATGACAAGCATACGCTACTTGGTAAACATTTGCCAACATTCTCTTCTTTCTTCTTCTTATAGAAGGTGAACTAGTTCCACTATTGGTTAATTCCTTAGAGCTTTCAACTCCCTCACTAGAGGATTCCTTAGAGGAATCCTTGTTGTTAGCATGCCTCTTGGCCCTATGCTGGGCCTTCTTTGAGGTGCTTCTCTTTGTGTGGCTAGTTTCAAAGTAATGCTTTTGTATTTCAGGGGGACTCTGAGTTTTGTTTATTTTTTTTCTGTCCAAATCACTGGATGTTGGTCCATATTGCATCTACCTATGTATATCTGACAAACTTTGCAGTAGGACTGCATTAATTTCAATCTATTTTTCCTGTTCTTTTATCAACCTTTCATTATATTCCTTACAAATTTGTATCTCTTCCACAAGGATTCTTATGATGATGTCTCTCTCCCTTTTTCAAATGGAGAGAGAGAGAAAGTATCCCAAAGGACAGTGCAGACAAGGGGAGAATCTCTAAGGAGAGTTCAGTAAGGGGGAGCAACCCCAAGGAGAGATACCCTTTGTCATTGATGTCAAAGGGGGAGAGATAGAAACATTGATGAGGGTTATGCGCATGAATTTTATCATGACTAAGTGTTTCCATCAATGTTGGTGTTGCCATCAATGCCAAAGGAGGAGATTTTCAGAAAGTTGGTTTAGATTAATGGACAGTTGGTTGTCATTGATGTCAACCCTTGGAGAGTGATATTGTAGATTGATGCCAACACTTAGAGATTGATGTCAACCCTTGAGTATGTCTGGTAACACATTCCGATAGATCCATAGCTATGGGTAAAAAACCCAAGTTTGGTTAAGGAATAATGTAATGAAGATCAGTAAATTTTCAGGTAAGACTATTCTAGATAGATAATACATGTTGTGCCGTTTCCAGTGATATATGGTACGTCACGCAGTTCCTCACAGTTGAGGAGATATGGATTAGTGAAGTTGGAGAACCCTCATGAGTTATCTAGAATCCCCTAGAAGGTCAAAGAAGTAAAATTATTCTAGAAGCTCCTAGAAAAAGTTGACTAGTCAAAATGGTTGCAAATAGGATTTAATCATGGGCTAAGTTGTTGCAATAAGAAAATAATTAAAAATAAATTAGTTGCAACTAGAAGTGGTGAGTTTACTATTTGTGAATAAAGTGGTTGTAAGTGGACAAAGTAGTTAGAAGTGGGTTAACCCTTAAAGAAGGAAGTTGGGTAGAAGATAACCTCTAGAGGAAGCTACTTGGAGAGTATAAATAAGAGAGCAAGGATCTTTTATTGTGATCTATCTATTGAGCACATTGAATATCTATTATTTTGTGAAAGGTTTATTGTAGGTACTCATTGATATATCTGAAGTTACACAAGTCTGAGGTATCAAAGGAGGATTGATGGTGAAAGTTTTGGAGTTGTAGAGTTTCAAAAAAACCCTAGTTTTCTGAAGCTGTGCGCAGGCTGTAGAAGGCCAGGTTGCATACGTATGCGTGCCATAGAAGGCCAAGTCACGTACATCTGTGGGATGAAAGAGGAAAGTTCGTGTACATATGAAAAGGTCATGCAAACTTAAGTAGATGTTGGTGCTAGGTCTCTAGAGTCTGAAATCATTTTCCTAGGTCAACATTCGATAGGTTTAGATCAACTACAAAAGTTTTGGTATGGTTAGATGTTTTTTTTGATGCGTATATTTTCTTATGATATGGTGAATTCTTGAGGAATTCTTGGCGTGATGCTTATGGTACTTGGACATGGTATATGTTGGATGGTTGGATGAGTGAGTAGACTCTTATGTATGTCATAGTACTGATATGGTTCCCATAGTTTAAATCTTTGAGCTACTTGTATTTGTTTGAGGGATATCTATGTTATATGATGATGTATGCATGCTTGCATGATGATGTATACATGAGGGACATGCATAGGTTGTTGGAGATTCTTCATTGATGACATGGTACAAATATGCATATGGTTGATAATATGGTATATATTTAGGTTGGTCAGTGACAAGTTACATGTTTATGTGACAGAGGAAACAAAGGTTTGAAAAGCCGAAAGTTTCGGAGTTCCAGAAAACTAGAAACCCTAGGTTTCTGAAGGTGTACACAGGTTGACAGAGGACAGGTTGCGTACATATGTGTGTTGTAGTATAGACATGTCACATACATTCCCGTGCTACAGTATAGACAAGTCACATATCTATTGACATATTGTTTTCTATCTACAAGCTGGGTCTTGTACTTGAGGGTTGGATTTCTCACATCTCAGTTGGTGTTCAGATATGCAAGATGGGTATTGTATTTGAGATTTTGTGGCACTCTTTTCAGTTGGTGATGATGAACCCCAGAGATTGTAGTCTCATATAAACACATAGTACAAAATATTACACATATATCTGGTGTTCTTTGTGTTCATTATGGTGATGGTTTATAGTTCTCTACTATTGATGAATGTTGTTGATATATGCATGCAGCTAATAATGAATGAATAATAATGTTTGAAGTGGTTTCTAACCAAAGGAAGAAAGAATTGTGAAAAGAGCCATACACTAATTCAACACCCCCCCGCCCCCTCTCTCAGTGTGGTCGGTGTGTCCAACAACTTTGTCTCACATGTATAGGAAAGTGTCTTATGAAATATTAGTAATATAAAATGGGATAAAAAAATTGGCATAAATCCATATTAATTCTAAGAATTTTAAACAATAAGAAGTTTGCAATTTTTCAATTTTATTATCTCTTAATGCTTAATAGATCCTAAGTCAAGATGGGGTTAAGGTAGATTTATCCTAGAAATTATCAAAAAGAGAAACCTTGATTACAACTAACATGACCAACCAAGGCTCTAATGATAGTGATGCTAAACTTTTGAACCATCCTGCTATATGCTTGTATAGTTTTTTCAAGGAAAATCTATTCCCTAGTGTTATACTTATATTTGGTCGCCCTTGATCAAATTAGTTGAGTTATGCCACTTGCACACCCTATCCAAGATCAATAGATCATCTCCATAATTTTTTTGTGTCCTTTACCATGTGTTCACATGTTTCTTTAGTGAAACTCATGAGAAACTCACTTGTTTCCAATGATAAACATGTGAGCACCCTCATAATGCACCTAAAAAGTAAAATTTTCACATAATGCGCATGCCTTGGGTGGATTTCAAATGTTGTACGACTGTATTTCTCTGATTTCACTGCTAAATGACTTCTATAAATCCATACTCATATAAATAGGGGGTCCATGGTTGGGAAAAAGGGCACCACCCTTATGTTAGAGAATTTTTAAGCATCTGTCTAACCGTCTTCTACCCTAGTTATTCTTTTCTTGAGTAGAGCTAACACTTGGCTCTCCAAGTTGTGATTGAGTTTTGTGTAGACTTTGTTTAACCACTCCTTGGCTACTCTACTAAAATAAAGTTGCATTCATGTTGATTGATAGTTGAGTACATGTAATTGAGGATATGAGAACCTAGTCTTTGGTGAAGAGGGTGCTACAACAAGGTTTATATTTACATGTTGTCATCTTTTTCAATCATTAATATATATCTCTCTCCCCCCCCATTCTTGTGCATTTGTCAAATTTGAACATTAACGAATGATAGAATTGTTATGATATTGATTAGCCTAAAGATTAGTTAGGGTTCTAAATTTTGTAATTTATATTGTCCATTTGAATTGCCAAGTTGGAAATGAGAAAGATCCTTTTTGTCCAATTGTGTGTAGGTTTACAAGAGATTCTAGTAATATAATTGGATCATCTAAGTTTCCCACAAGGTCAATGGAAACCATCAATTAAAAGGTATTTATCTTATTCCTCCTCATTGCATTTCAATTATAAAAGTGAATCCTAGGGAAAGGTAGATAGTTGTCTATTTCTCAATTTGTTGGTGAGCCTAACCTATTCACTGGGGACTTGCATTTAGTTTGTGTTGAAATATTGTCAATATAAATGTTGAGTCTCTCGAGGAAAATTATTTGAATTCTAATACATAGGGTAGATGGGATAAGTGTCAAGGTAAAAGAAAGAGAAAATAAAAGAACAAGGGAGGTGATATCTCCAGTTGTATGGTCACTTCGATAATAAAGCATAAAGGAAAGCATGATTCTTAACCAACAAAGAAGGAATGGATAAAAATGAATTCATCTTATATGTGCATATTAACGCATAATATGAATTCATGAGGAAGTATAGAGAGAAGTAGTTGTCTCTAGTAGATGTTGGGAAGTTGATGGGAATTCAAAAAGTAGAACAATTTCCTTTCCATTGTGAAGACCTACAAGAAATCAAGAATATAGAGGCAGATTCAAAATAAGAACCAAATGAACATGTAACATAGATAATAGGGGTAAATTTGTTCATAGAAGAAGCGGTATAACCAACAACATTAGTGAGAAAAGTAAGAAAAGTGTAGGTTTCTAGTTTATTGTTTCAATATTTTTAGCATCCTCTACCTCTTGCTCGTGATTGTTTTCATTAAAAATCACAACCACTCATGAGTTAAAAGATGGAAATGTGTGAGCATTTTATTGAGCTCATAGGTTTCCCTTTTGCAATTCGCAACTCGGTCATAGGTTTCTCTTAACAACCCCATGAACTTGTCCTGTACGTGGTAAAAAAAAATGTTACAAACTTGAAATATGTCTTTTCAATATTGGGGCCCTTCTCCAAGATTGAGAAATTTCTAATCCTTTACCAAGAAGAATAATAATCTCTCAAATTGTTCGTCATCTCGTGATAGTTGAAAGAATTTTATAAAATAAAATACAAAAATATTTGTCTCTTTTAGGCAAGTTTTGAAGTAGTTACTGAAGATTTGCATTTCTAAGTTGTTGTTGTTGTTTCCTAAAGTGCATTTATGGAATTTGAAACAAAATTTGAATTACATTGAAAGGTTTATATAGATATCTTCACCTTCCTTTCAAATCAAAGTAGTTCCAGGACTTGCATTTCTTCATTTGAAACAAAAATTATGAATATGCATGTGTGATGCAGTAGCATCGTAAGTAGCCAACAAAGCAAGCGCAAAGGTAGAAGACAACTGGATATGCACCAATGCACATTTTGAAAATGTTTTAAATTTAAATAAAGAGACACTAATGTAATAGTAGGAGTCGTATTTACATTTATGTTTTGGAGATTGTAAACAGAGCTTGAGCATTGCTCACATCTGCCGGATAAAGAGGCATTTATTGTAATTTATGAAAAGTTGTTGTAGCTTTTATTTCAGATTAGATAGCTTGTAGCGTAGGAGGGAAAATGGGATATTCAGAATTTATGTAAGTTGTAGAGTTGTAGAGAGTAAGAACAGAGAGGAGAACCCATGTACAAAAACACTTGAGTTAATATATGAAATCTTTGACTCAATTTTATGTTGTTATTATGCCTACTGTTTACATCTGTTGAATGGTATGTATACAACTGCTTACATTCTATGTTTATGCATTTGTTTCAATGCTGCTTTGTGTGTATGATTTCATGTTAAAGGTATGAAGTATGAGAGAAGGGAAGAATGAGTTTCAATTGTTTCTCTTTCTAATAATTCCTACAAGGAGTGCAGTGAATGTCTGCAAGGTGTGCGTTGACAGAGTTCTGAGTTTTATCTTAGGAAACTTAGGAGGGATATTGTTGTTATCGTACCAGTAGAAGTGTAGGATAGCACAGAGTCATACAAGGTGTGCACAAGCGGATTAATGTATTATACTTTATCAATCTAGGGGGGAGGATTGAAGGACTATTGTTGCAAGGAGTGCACAAAGTTGAAGGGTCAAATAACTAGAGGTTATTTGCAAATGTTGCAAAGTGTGCGCGCAGGGATTCCTTAAAGTCCGAGATTTTGGGGAGAATCAATCTCAGAATGGATAGAACCTTTGAAGTGTTCAAAGGGAGATGAAGGTCGAGGTCACCCGTAAGAGGGAAGGTTCAGAAGGGTTGACCCCAGAGTGTTTGGTGAAGGAGTGTTGAAAACGGAAAGGACGGTGGAAACGCTTCCAGGGGAAGTGTCGATCTACTGTGGGCCGTTGGATCTAGTTAACTAGAAAGGGAGATAAGGTTGAGAGTTGCTAGGTGTTAGAATCTCAAGAGGGATAGTGGTCGTTGGATCTGGATCAATGAGGATCATTGATCTCACGCACGAATTTCATGTTTCGAAATTCGGGAAGTGGAGAAGGCTATGACTCGGAAACGAGAGTGGTGAACTCCCGATTCGCGAAGTCCCAATATAACCAGAATTGTCAGATCACATGGGAGCTCAGAGCCGTTGATCTGTGGTAAGGGTTTGTCGTGGTTTCAGAAGTCGGTGAAAGGAGTTACTGCATTGCAAAACTCCGATAAGCGAAATCCCGAGGTACCAAAGTGTTTGGGCCCTAGTTCATAGTTGGAGGTCACCTTAGGAAAAGTCAAAGGGAGGAGTCATAGACCCATTATCCTTTTCGGGGTTTCGGGGTTTGAAGAGACATGAGGACTCACATTTGGGATTGCAAAGTCATGAAACCCGAAGTACCCTTTCGGGTGAAGGCTGTGGTCATATCAATGATCACGAGGGAGAGAGTTGGCGCTTAGTGCTTGTTTGCATAGGCGTAACTCATAAGGACCTGTGGATGCACACCAATGTGTGTTAGAGATTTCTGTGGGAAATCAAAGAGTCAATTCGACTCAAGGGGAATATAAGGAACGATCCTAAGACCGGGAGGTCACGCAGAACCTGCTAAGGTAGGGGGGTTCTACACCAGAGTGGTATCAGAACCTAGCCTACAATTTTCTTTTTGTTTTCTGTAGGGAATAGATTGAAACAATGCCGCCAAGAAGGAGAGAAAGACCAATGCACGATCCAACTGTGGAAAGGGAGATGAGAGAAATCTGTGCTTGATTGGATGCTATGGAAACAACACAGAGATGGAAAATTGATGATGGATATGTCAGTGAAGCTGAAAGCGAAAATGAGGCTGGAGCTGAGGAAGAAGTCGCAGTCGAAGACGCTACATAAGAACATTTATTCAGAGTTGTTGCAAGGATAGGTTCCAGGGAAAAGATAGACATTCTGGTGTATGAAAGCAACTTAGACGTTGAAGAGCTGCTAGATTGGTTTAGAGATCTAGATAAATACTTCGACTATGAGGATGTCAAGGAAGATAAGAAAGTCAAACATGTTGTCACTAGACTTAAAGGGCATGCAACACTGTGGTGGCATGAACTGCAGGCTGACGGGCATTACAAAGGCAAGCAAAGAATTAAAAGTTGGGATAGGATGGTTCCAAAAATGAAAGCCAAGTTTATACCCAGAGACTACCATATCAACTTGTTTCGAAGAATGTAGAACTTGAGAGAAAAAGGGATGACAGTGAAGGAATACAATGAGGAATTTTATAGTATCAACATCAGGGCTGGTCATCATGAAAGTGATGATGAAAAGGTCACTAGATACATGAATGGTCTGAGATATGACATTCAGGATGAGATGAGCATGATGACAATCAAGAATGTCGAAGATTCTTATCAAATGGCCCTGAAGGCTGAAGAAAAATTAGCCTGAAAGCAAGGTCAAAGAGGTCGAGGTCAAAGTCAGAGAAGAGGCAAAGAAATTGCCCATAACAGAACTTAGAAGCCCAAGGAAGAAGAAAAGAAACCTCATACTCACCCTGAAGGGGGAGGAAGTTCATAGGGGAGACAATATGTCGACAGAGACACTTTTTCGCGAGCCAGAGGAAGATGAAGAGGCAGAGGACGTGAGATAAAATGTTTTTCCTGTGGAAATATCGAACATAAATATTTTGAATGTCCCGATAGAAAAAGGGATGGAGGCAAAGATCACATTTAAGAAGTGCAGAAGCAAAATGTTGAGGCAGAAGATGGAGAAGGCAGAAGATCCTTAATGATGCAGAAAATTCTCTTAAAGCCAGAGAAGGAGATAGAAAATATAGTCCAAAGAAACAATTTGTTTAGAACTTCTTGCAAGACCAAGGATAGAGTATGCAAGGTGATAGTAGACAGTGGAAGCACGGATAATATAGTATCCACATAAATGGTGGAGAAGCTAGAATTGGAGACTATTGCACATCCGAGCCTATACAAAGTCTCGTGGTTACAAAAAGGACATCAGGTAACTATCACTAAACAATGTCTAGTTGAATTTAAGATAGGGGGATATAATGATGAGATCCTGTGTGATGTTATTCCCATGGACATCTGTCATATTTTGTTGGGGAGACCATGGCAATATGACAGAAATGTTGTTCATGATGGGAGAAAGAACACTTACACCTTGGAGAAGAATGGTAGAACGCATATGTTGCTGCCAATTAAGGATAAGGAGGTGAAAACAGAGGTGAGAAATACTATACTTCTCATGAATTGGAAGGAGCTTCTTGAGGAAGTCAAGAAAGAAGAAGACATGCAGTTTGCGGTGGTAAGAAAACCTAGAGTCATCTTAACCAATACCAAGATAGATGACCTACCTGAGGAAATTCAAGAATTGTTGGAGGAATTCGCTGACATATTAGTGGACGGATTACCTTGTTCGTTTCCACCCACCAGAAGCATAAGTCATCATATCAATCTTATACCTGGAGCAAGTTTACCAAACAAGGTCGCGTATAGATTGACGTTGTAGGAGAATGAGGAAGTCAAAAGACAAGTCCAGGATTTGATGGACAAAGGGTTAGTTAGAGAAAGCTTGAGTCCATGTGTTGTACCTACGGTACTAAGTCCAAAGAAAGATGGTGGATGGAGAATGTGTACTGACTCAATAGCTATAAACAAAATCACCGTCAGGTACAGACTTCCTTTACCAAGGATGGATGACTTGATGGATTGCTTGAGTGGAGCAAATTTTTTTTCAAAAATTGATTTGAAAAGTGGATATCATCAAATTAGAATGAGGCAAGGTGATGAATGGAATACAACATTCAAGATGAATGAAGGGTTGTATGAATGGCTTTTCATGCCATTTGGATGACAATTGCGCCCAATACATTTATGAGAATGATGAACGAAGTCTTAAAATATTTCATTGGTAAGTTTGTAATCGTGTATCTTGACAATATACTGATCTTCAGTAAGACTGAGGAAGAACACCTGAAGCATTTAACTACAATAATGAGGAGGTTGCAGCAAGAGAAGTTGTTGATAAATCTGAAGAACTTGTCTTTCATGAAGACGAAACTCATTTAGTTGGGATTCATAATCTTTGCGAATGAATTAAAAATGGATCCTGAAAAGGTAAGAACAATCAAGGATTGGCCATCGTTGAAGAGTATCTTTGAATTCAAAAGCTTCGATGGACTTGCCAGTTTTTACAGGAAGTTCATTAGAAATTTCAGCGGGATATGTGCATCGATGATGGAAATAGTCAAGAAAAGACATAAATCTTTTCATTGGATAGAAGAGGTGGAGAAAAGTTTCAAGCTGTTGAAAGAGAAGATAACTGGACAACCAGTTCTGGTTCTACCATATTTCAGCAAGACATTTCAAGTCAGGTGTGACGCAAGTGGATTTGCGATTGGAGTGGTCTTAAGTCAAGACAACAAGCCAATTGCATACTTCATTGAGAAGCTGAATGAGACCAAGATGAAATATTCCACGTATGATAAAGAGTTCTATGCATTCATACATGCGTTGAAGAATTGGAGACATTACTTGGTTCTAAAAGAGTTTGTCTTGTATAGCAATAACCATGCTCTACAATTCATCGACAGGAGAAACTGAACTAGAAGCATCCAAAATGGGTTGAATACATGCAAAATTTTACTTTTGTTATAAAGCATATTTCTGGAACTGCTAACAAATTTGTTGATGCTTTGAGCAGGAAGTGTTTGATTTTGTAGGAGTTCAGAGTGAAGACTTTAGGTTTCGATAACCTCAAGGAAATGTACAGGGATGATTCATATTTTAAGGATGCTTATGAAGAATGTGAGAATCTAGTTCTCAGAGACATGGGCCAATGGACTGAATATATGATTTAGGATGGACTATTGTTCAGGGGTAATCAGCTGTGTATACCGAAGAGTTCTATGAGAGAGAATATTTTGAAGGAAAAAAATAGTGGAGGATTGGCTAGACATTTCGGCCATGATAAGACATTTGCACAATTGAATGGGTCATACTATTGGCCAGGGATGAGAACAGATGTCAAGAAGTTCGCGAACAAGTGCAGAATTTGGCAACATGCAAAGGGGAAAAGACAGAATACAAGGTTGTATGAACCATTGCCAATATCAGAGAGGCCATGAGATGCGGTAAGTATGGATTTTGTGGTAGGACTGCTAAGGACGCAAAGAGGGTGTGACTCAATCTTTGTGGTAGTCGATAGATTTTCTAAAATGGCACATTTCACACCAAGTCAGAAAACTAGTGATGCAACTCACATTGCAAATCTGTTTTTCAAAGAAGTTGTTAGACTTCACGACTTACCCAAGAGTATTGTATCAGACAGGGATACCAAATTTGTTGGTCATTTTTGGAGGACCCTATGGAAAAATATGGGGACTAATTTATCCTTTAGATCAGCATATCATCGTCATATGGATGGGCAGACTAAGGTAGTAAAATGAAGCTTGGGAGATTTATTAAGGATTTTGGTGGCTGAACATCACAGTCAGTGGGATCAGATTCTGCCACAAGCGGAATTTGCATATAATGATTCACCAAACCAGAGCACAGGACAAATCCCATTCCAGATAATGTATGGAATGTAGCTGAGAGGAGTATCTGAGTTGAGGGACTTAGAGAAGAGTGAATTCAGAAGTGCTAGCACAAAGGATTTTTCAACGGGAATGCAAGAACTCCACAGCAAGGTTAAGGAGCGATTGTAAAATTCCAACCATGAATATAAGCACAGAGCAGATCAACACAAAAGAGAACTTCAGCTTGAAGTAGGTGATTTGGTTTTAGCGCATCTCAGAAAAGAAAGGTTCCCAAGAGGAATGTACAATAAGCTGAAGATGAAGAAAATTGGGTCGTGTAAGATCTTAAGAAAGTTTGAGGCAAATGCTTATGAGATAGAATTGCCAGATAATGTGGGAATCTCACCCATATTTAACATAGAAGATCGGTATCCTTACATAACAGATGAAACAGAACAATCAGAAGATTAGAAGGAAGTCCAATGGGTTAAACAGATGCCTGTAGCTGAAAAGCCACAGATGGAAAAGATCATTGATCAGAGAGTTGGGAAGAAGACTCGAAGGAAAGCATACTTTGAATATTTGGGCAAATGGAAAAGACATCCGATTGAAGCTGCTAGTTGGGAGAGCGAAGCAGATATCTAAAGACATGAACAGACGCTGCAGGAGCTCATGAACAGGAGTTCATGAATTTTCTATCTAGATGAGTATGATGCAGGAGCATCGTAAGTAGCCAGCAAAGCAAGCACAAAGGTAGAAGACAGTTGGATATGCACCAACGCACATTTTGAAAATGTTTTAAATTTAAATGAAGAGACATTAATGTAATAGTAGGAGATGTATTTACATTTATGTTTTGGAGTTTGTAAACAGATCTTGAGCATTTCTCACATATGCCGGATAAAGAGGCATTTATTGTAATTTATGAAAACTTGTTGTAGTTTTTATTTCAGATTAGATAGCTTGTAGTGTAGGAGGGAAAACAGATAGAAAGACACCCTCTCTTGTATCATTGTAGGATATTCTGAATTTCTGTAAGCTGTAGAGATGTAGAGAGTAAGAACACAGAGGAGAACCCGTGTACATAAACACTTGAGTTAATATATGAAATCTTTGACTCAATTTTATGGTGTTATTATGCTTACTGTTTACATCTATTGAATGGTAAAGCTAAGGACATTGAAGGCTACCAAGATGAATTTTT
The DNA here is from genome assembly GCA_009831015.1 of Picea engelmannii. Taxonomy (NCBI): domain Eukaryota; kingdom Viridiplantae; phylum Streptophyta; class Pinopsida; order Pinales; family Pinaceae; genus Picea; species Picea engelmannii. The sequence continues at coordinate 304,736 of ML776909.1, read as the reverse complement.
AAAATCGGAGGGCCAATCCTTATACCTCACATACACAAGCTCTTCATTTTAGCAGTCAAGCAGGGCTTCCCTAAACCCTAGATGCAAAGCCTCATTGTTCCTATTTTTAAAAATGGGGATAAAAACATTCCCTCTAATTATAGGACCATTATGATTAGCCCGATTTTAGCCAAGGTTTATGGAATTATTTTGGAAAAGAAGATTAGCATTTGGCTAGAAAGTCACGGTAAAAGAGATAAAGGCCAGGCTAGGTTTAGGAGATATCATTCAACTATGGACCATCTTGTTACCTTTAGGATCATTGCAAAGGAGTTCCGCAATACTAAAACCAATCCTTTTTGTTGTTTTGTTGACTTTAGAAAAGCTTTTGACATGGTTCCTAGGAAAAACCTTTGGAATAGGTTGGAAGAGATAAAAGTGCCTCTCGAGTTGAGGGCTGCTGCAATAAGGATGTATGAGAACGTTATTGCTAATTTTAAAAACACTGAGGGCCGGTCAAAAGAGATTAACTGCAATATCGGAGTCAAACAAGGTTGTCCCTTGTCCCCTACCCTTTTTGGCATATACATTGATAAATTAGAAGAATGCTTGGAAAAAGAAGGTTGTGTCGGCCCTACTCTCATTGGTATAGTCATCAATATTCTTCTTTATGCCGATGATATCGTTCTTATGGCAAGGAGTCCCCATGATCTTGAAAACCAACTAACAATCCTCAAGGATTTTTGCTCCAATATGGGTATGACTGTTAATACTGATAAGACTAAGGCCATGATTATTAAATCCAATAAGATCCCTTATGATACCTTTGTATATGAAAACAACAACTTGGAGGAAGTGAATTGATACAAATATCTTGGAATTGATATTCACCACTAGCTTAATTGGAATTATAGCATTGAGAATAGGATTATTGGGGGATGGAAAGCTTATTATGGGCTTGAAAACAATTGTAAATCAGCTGAAATTTGGAGTTGGGATAAGAAGAAACTCCTCTTTGAGACTCTTGTTACACCTGTTATTCTTTATGGATGTGAAGTCTGGGGCTG
>ML776909.1:291526-303640 GCA_009831015.1 Picea engelmannii | reverse complement strand
TGGCATAAAGACGCCCGATCTTGGCTAAACTATTGGGGAATCATGGAAGAAACCATTTTGTAGAATAAAGATACTATTAAAAAAAATGTCAAATCAAAATTTAAGGAAAAAATGTGGTGTGATAAAGAGTTAGAGGAAAAAATGAAATTAAGGTATTATACATATGTAATCAACCCTAATCTAGAAGATCAAAACTATCTATCTATTTTGCCAAGTGTAAAGAAAAAAATAAGCATTGCTAAGATAAGAACAAATTCTCATGAGCTCCATAGTGAAACTGGGTGTTGGTCAATTACTAAAACACCATGGGAAGAAAAAGTGTGTCACCTTTGTGACACTAAGAAGGTTGAAGATGAAAAACACTTTCTCTTAGATTGTCCAGCCTATACCCATATTCGATCTCATTTTCAAAATATTGATCACACTACCAACCTTCCTAACCTCTTAACTCAACAAAAGTATGGTGATCTTGGAAAGCTTTTCTTAATGCTTTTTGAGCATAGAAACAAAATTCTAAAGAATCAAAAGTAATCACTTACCCTCTTAAGGTCCGATAGACCAATTAAGTCTTATTGATTTCAATATACTCTTCACCTATATATGTGATTTCATTAGTTGTCATTGAATCTATGGTACCTTTCTAAAGATCACATTTGGGAGAATGCTCTACGTCTTTGCACTCAATTCCTTTTGAATTCTCATATGTTGGAGAATATCCATGGGTTGTGTTAGATCTTTCATCCCTCAAGTCAGAGGTTGGATATCTAGGGTCATTTGTGCCTTGTCTACGACTAAGGCTGCTTATCAAGCCATTCCAATAGCCTCCACAAACTCTAATCAAGATATCTATGCTAAGGAGAGGTGTGATCAAGTTTCATCATCCATGTGGCCCTTAAACACCTTCAACTCTAATGATTTATTAGGCATATTATTTCCTTCAGATGAGGCTATCTTGGGAGTGATGAATTGTATAGAAGGACCTTGGGAAGACATGCATCATTGATCATACTTTCTTCTCAAGCTAGACCAAATGGATATTGGAGTCAAAGGTTTCATCACACCCAAGTATATTAATTGGTATCAAAGTCCCATCCCTACATAGGATGTGTATGTGGAATATAACATGGAAAACAATTCCAAGACCACCAATTGATATATTTGTAAAACCTAGCATTGTAGAAAACATCTTGATTGAAGTAGATTGCTCTCTAGCTAAAGTTCAAACTTATACTATATTCAAGGAGTTTCATGATGTCTTTTCTTGGTCTTATGAAGAAATGCCAAGCATAGATCCCTAGATTATTGAACACAGAATTAAGACTTGTGATTATGCTAAGACTATTAGATAGAAATTGTGACCAGTCAATTCAAAGAAATCTGTTTCCATTAAGGAAGAGGTAGAGAAATTGTTTCATGTTGGTTTTATCTACTTGGTTCCCTTGATTGAATGGATGTCCAACCCAATTCCTATTGATAAAAAGTAGGGGGCCATTAGAGTTTGTAATGATTTTTGGGATCCGAACAAAGCTTGTCCTAAAGATAATTATCCTACTCCATTCATTGATCAAATTATTGTTATGGATCATGGTACTCAATTTCAAAAAATGAAATGATGATGAATTTAGCTGCTAAGTCATGTTTTCATCAAGAGAATTCATCACCATACCATCCTTAGGAAAATGGTCAAGTAGAACCAATTAACAAGGTTTTGAAGTTCATGCTTTAGAGGAAAACTAATAAGAGTAAGACCAATTGGCATATAATGCTTTTATTGATTCTTTGGGCATACCAAACCTTGGTCAAAACTACCATGGTTTTCACTCGTTTGTAGCTTATGCATGTAGTGGAGGTAGTTCTACCAATTGAATGTGAAATCCCTTCATGAAAATTAAATGTTGAGCTCTTTCCCAATATGCACGTGTTTAGCTATATGTAGTGGGGTGGATTGTCTCCATTTCTAAGCTATGTTGTTCATTGTTTCAAAATGGATAAAGCAAAGAAACTAAAGCTAAGGCAAACACTAATTTAGAGAATCTTAGGCACTTAAACATAATATCAAACCTTAACTTGCATCAAAGCTAAAGAGAAAGTTCAAAGGGTAAAAATCCCAACAAACTATACATATCAAGAAATTTCCGTCAATGGTAGAAAGTTAAACATTCTTACTTTCTAAAAAAATCCTTAACACTTCTCCTAATTTACCTTTGTAGATAGAAAGTGTTGTGCCACATAAATTACTCAAACACATGTAGAGCAGAAATTAATATTCTTAATCAATGTGATTGAGTTTGGTTCTCACACACATACACAAAAGAAGCTAACCCCCCTCACCAACATGATTCATGTATGGTTTTTAGTGTATTTTATTGACCCTAGTAGTGACTCCAGGGGCCTACACATAGTATTAGATCACAAAAACAATGTGATCAACACTCTAATAATATTCTATCCAAAATTTATATCAAAATTGACTACAATAACATTCTAAGCCATATTTCACTTACCTACCTATAGTACAATATGAAGCCATATTTCATTTACCTACCTATACCACTCAAATATACAGATCCAACATTTTCTAGCTAGATTTATGATAAAATTAAACAATCTCAGCAAAAAAACCAAAACCTAGAAAATTTACACTAGCAAAGAACAAAAACCTAGAAAGTTTAAACTACAAAGTTTAACAAATATTTATTATTTTAATTTAAAAGAATCAATTTTAAATATAAAAAATAGGATATTAATTTTGAGTTTAGACAACTCTTTATTCATTTTTATAATTTAAATAAAGAATATTGATGGTTATTATAATTTTTTAACCATATTTGAAGACAAATCACCCTTTCATTCTTGGAAAGATTCTAACAAGAGGGCGGTCTATGTTTCTTTCCAGATCCTCTTCAATTATATCAACAATGATGAGTCATTATTTCTTCAATTACAGCAACAATGATGAGTCATTATTCCTTTGTGTGGCTTTCTACATTTTAAGAAATTTTTACACCCTTTTTTATTTTCATAATTTAAATAAAAAAATATTAACGATTATTATAAAATTTTAACCATATTTAATAGGGAAATTACCCCTTCCCTTCCTTAAAACAGATTCTGAAAATAAAGCGGTCCATATTTCTTTCTGGATCCTCTTCCAATTACATCGGCAATTATGAGTCATTATTACTCTGTGTGTCGCTTTCGACATCAGAGACCGGTAGAGGACTGGTTAAGTCCTGTTTTCATTGGTATAAATAAATTTAGATAAAAAATGTTTATAGGAATTGATTGAACACGTGTCACTCAAACAACCTTTTGATACCATTATTAGTGAAAGTAGCGGCAAATAAAAAACAAAAATAACGGTGGGAAGAGGAACCGAACAGATAATTTCGCTTTCAACTTTTAATCCCGTTTTTACCATATTTTTATAGTTTTAGATATTTATTTTTAACTTTTAATCCCGTTTTTACCATATTTTTATAGTTTTAGATATTTATTTTTATTTTTATTTTATTTTATTTTATTTTATTTGTGTATTTAATTTTAACAACATTTATAAATGGTTTGTATTTGGTTAATTTTTTTATTTTTTTTTCATAAAAACATGTTAATAGTACAAAGTCTATTTCTTTACAAACCACTAATGGATTATTTCAAATAGACTGGTTTTTCTTAAATAATCTTAATGAATTAACTTGTATTTGAGAAATCACATTGCATTTATCAATTATGATAAGTTTTCCTACATTAGAAATAAAAAAATCAATGTCTACATATCCACTTCTCACTTTTGATGAGACTAGTGATGTCCATTATTAATGTGGAATTTGTGCAATCTCCTTTACCCTTAGTCTAAAGGTTCAATTTTTTTACGTTTTTAGAGGTATATTTTCCAATCAATTTTGCCCATTATTCGACTAAAAATTGTTGGAATTTTAAACTTGAGTGACTGAGTTTGTATAATTAAAGTATTTCTAGAGTTTTTTAGGGTGTTAAATTCATTTATACATTCAAAAATACAATTTAAACAATAGAAAATGATAATTTCACAAAGTCAAATGTTTAGACAATGTATTTCTGCCACATATATTTCTTGGTTTGGTTATATATTATATATACATTATGTTCATTAAGATTCATTTGGATGAACCAACCTATGTTTGGATATTTTACAGAGTTTAACATTTTTCTTAAAAAAATCCATTTCTAAAAAAAATACAAATTAGACAATGAACAACAATTTATTATAACTAAATTTCGATGAAACAAAAAAAACAAACAAAAACACATTTTCTTACCCAACTACGTTCCATATTTATGAAAGATTTTAAAATTACACATAAAGAATTATCGTCCCAATTAAGACAAAGTCGATTAATATTCTAAAATAGTTTGTTGCATAAGTCATTAGTCATTAGAACTTTAATGGGCTGAAGAATGAAATAATATTAAGTTAAAAGGTTGAATTTTTAAATGGAATAATATATAACAAGGGTTGTATGGAAGCTTACTCCCTGTCAAGTAGATTTGGAAATGGAGATGATAGTTGACACTTTATAATTATTGTTGATGATGATTACTGTGAAACATGAACAATATGTTAACTAGGAGCTAGTTGCATAGTCTTAAAATAAATCAATTTGTAAATATTTTAAATGAAAAGAATCAATACTGTCAGAAAAATTGGAATTCAAAGAATTTGACCTAGACTAAGGAATGGAGGAAGACGTGCTGCTCCATGACACTTAGTTTATAGATTTGTCATATGTCGTATTGGTCATGATCTTTGACCACATTTTTACTTTAATGTGGATGTTGTATAGTTTTGGGATTAACCTAAATTTTCTTTCAATTAAGTTAAGCTAGCCAAATGCAAATTGCATTTTAAAAATATTCATTTTTTCTTTTTGAAAATAAACCTTTCAAATTTAACAATATATATTTTTATATAATATTTATTATATTACATAATAAACATAATTTAAATAATATATTAGATAATAAATATAATAATGCATAATAATAAATACATAGTACAATTTTTTATATTTAGATGTGGTGATTGGTGAAATTCACTGATTATGTAATTAATTCTACATATTGAAAGATGTGAAAGGAGCAATAACATTTCAATTCTATCAATCAATTAGAAATGAGAAACACAAATATTTTTATTATATCCAAAAATATATATTTGTTTCCCTATATTAAACATCACATTGCATACACAAATTTATGGTAAAAAGAAAATTTATGTTACAAGCAAACTCATTGCTATAATCCCATGGCAGAAACTACTAATAAGCATGTTATTTAGTTTTTAATTTTTAAAATAATTTATTTACATTTTATTTATCAATATTAAAAAAGTTTGTTTCATAAATTGTTAGAACTTTAATAGATTAAATTAAAATGCTAAAGAAAAAAATAATATTAAGTTAAAAGGTTGAATCTTTCAATGAAATGATATATAATAATAGGCATATTATTTAGTTTTTGTTTTTTAAAATAATTTATTTATATTTAATATTTTGTTTGAATTTCTGGAATATATATGTACGTAATGATTATTTCATTTTTTATAATTTCAAAAAATCTAAAGACATCCTTTTCAATGGCATGGATTGTACTAACTGATAAATATAAAACAAGAATATAGAAAAATAAAATAGGATATTATCTAAATTATAATAATAATAATAATAATAATCTATTTAAGTCAGCACACCAAATTGGTGTATGAGACCCTCTTGTTTGTGGGATCCCCCTCTGGATTTGAATCTGTGACCTCTTAAGAGGAAACACATGTTCTTAACCATTAGGCCCACTCATGCTGTATTAATATTATTATTCTATTCTGCAAGTTTGGAAAGATTCCAAACTTGCAGAACAAAATAAATTTGCATAAGCTTGCATTACAAGACCTTGAAGAGTACTGCAGTGATTTTGCTGGGAAGAACTTTTAGGGATATCAGGGATCAGTTCTCTTTCGGTGGAGTTCTAGATGTGCCTCGTTACTAATTCCATTGCGTTGTTACTTTTTTTATTATAATTTTGATTAAGTTCGATACTTGTGTTTTTATTAAAATTAAAATATTATGATGATGGTGATGATGATGGTGATGATGATGATGATGATGATTAACGTCCACTAAGACCTAATTGGTCTATCGGACCTTAAGAGGGTAAGTGATTACTTGTGATTCTTTAGAATTTTGTTTCTGTGCTAGAAAAGCATTAGAGAAGCTTTCCAAGATCACCATACTTTTGTTGAGTTAAGAGGTTAGGAAGGTTGGTAGTGTGATCAATATTTTGAAAATGAGATTTAATATGGGTATAGGTTGGACAATCTAAGAGAAAGTTCTTTTCATCTTCAACCTTCTTAGTGTCACAAAGGTGACACACTCTTTCATCCCATGGCGTTTTAGGAATTGACCAACGTCCAGTTTCACTATGGAGCTCGTGATAATTTGTTCTTATCTTAGCAATGCTTATTTTTTTCTTTACACTTGGCAAAACAGATAGATAATTTTGATCTTCTAGATTAGGATTGATTACATCTTTATAATACCTAAATTTTCTTTTTTCCTCTAACTCTTTATCACACCACATTTTTTCCTTAAATTTTGATTTGACATTTTTTTTTAATAATATATTTATTCTGCAGAATGGTTTATTCCATGATTCCCTAATAGTTTAGCCAAGATCGGGCGTCTTTACGCCATCCTTGCTTGAGTCGATGGTGGTTATGACTTGATTTGGAAGCAATTTTAGGTAGCCTCTTGTCTTCCATGTTATTTAACTTATTCTTATACATTAGGTATCTAGTCATAGCCATGCTCTCAATGGGGGAGAGACTTGTTTTTATGAGGAGGATGGGATAGGGCGTATTTCCTTTAACTTTGAGATTATAGATTATAAAATTCTTTTGTATTTTCTCTATCTTTCTCTAGGATTCACGAGAGATACTACAACCCCATAATTCACATCCATAAAGAATAACAGGTGTAACAAGAGTCTCAAAGAGGAGTTTATTCTTATCCCAACTCCAAAGTTCAGTTGATTTACAATTGTTTTCAAGCCCATAATAAGCTTTCCATCCCCCAATAATCCTTTTCTCAATGCTATAATTCCAATTAAGCTTGCGGTGAATATCAATTCCAAGATATTTGTATGAATTCACTTCCTCCAAGTTATTGTTTTCATATACATAGGTATCATAAGGAATCTTATTGGACTTAATCATCATGACCTTAGTCTTATTAGTATTAACAATCATACCCATATTGGAGCAAAAATCCTTGAGGATTCTTAGTTGGTTTTCAAGATCATGGGGACTCCTTGCCATAAGAACGATATCATCGGCATAAATAAGAAGATTGATGACTATACTAGTGAGTGTAAGGCCGACACAACCTGCTTTTTCCAAACATTGTTCTAATTTATCAATGTATATGTCAAAAAAGGTAGGGGACAAGGGACAACCTTGTTTGACACCAATATTGCAGTTAATCTCTTTTGACGAGCCCTCAGTGTTTTTAAACTTAGCAATAACATTCTCATGCATCCTTATTGCAGCAGCCCTCAACTCAAGAGACACTTTTATCTCTTCCAACCTATTCCAAAGGTTTTTCCTAGGAATCATGTCAAAAGCTTTCCTAAAGTCAACAAAACAATAAAAAAAGTTGGTTTTGGTATTGCGAAACTCCTCTGCAATGATCCTAAAGGTAACAAGATGGTCCATAGTTGAATGATATCTCTTAAACCCGACATGGCCTTTAGTTCTTTTACTGTGACTTTCTAGCCAAATGCTAATCTTTTTTCCCAAAATAATTCCATAAAACTTAGCTAAAATCAAACTAATCATAATAGTTCTATAATCAGAGACTTATCTCTCCACGTTTTTCTCGTGGTAAATTAGTTAAACATTTTTAAGGATCCATCGTGGAACACTTGCCACACAAACAGAATAAAAGACAAATTATGTAACTTTTCAAACCTTTATTTTCTTAGATTTATTTATTTATTAAGTTTTGTCTTATCTATTTATGAGGAGGAGGTGCACGTCCTCTTCGTGTTTTGGGACGTGTCTAGCACTTGTTTGTCTAACTAACGATGTTCTATTCTTTTAAATGGAAGGAAATCTCAGTGGGAAGGAAATCTTAAGGGTGATTTTGGTGATATTTTTTTTAATAAATAAAAAAATTATTAATTTAAAAATAACATATAATTATTGAGTTTTTAATTTTAATTTCCTAAAAAAATAATAATTAGGTAATTTTAAGAATATGTGTTAAAGTTTTTAAATATGAAAATATAATTTTAAAATATATTAAGTAATTTTTAATTGAAGTTGGTTTTCATAAATATCAATAACCATTATTACCATTAATATTATATATCAATATTTTCATCATTATTAATACTATATTTCATAGTGTAACATTAAATTTGACAACTTTCATGTTAAAAAAAATTTACAACTATACTTAATATTTTTAATTAAAATTTATAATTTTTTATTAATTAATAAAAATATTTTTATTAAAAAATTAAATATTTAATTTTTTTTTTCAAAATTTATATTTAAAATAAAATATAATCATCTATATTAAAATAAATTTTACAATTATATATATTTAAAATTAATATATTTTTTTTTATTAAAAATTAAATATTTTAAAAATATAAAAATTTCCCAATCTTCTATATTTATTTAAATAAAATATAATGTCATAAAGTTTTTAAAAGTTTGATTGAACCATTTATAATAATGAATTGAGACTTCCCATTACATACATTATATGATGATTAATGTCTATTTAACACTCATCATTATGGGTGATGATTAATGTCTATTTTATAGAGTGAAAAACATACATTATATGATGATTAATGTCTATTTAACACTCATCATTATGGGTGATGACTAATGTCTATTTTATATGGTGAAAACAAACTTTGATTATAAAAAAATGTTATTATAAAGTTAATTAAAAAAAATAAATTAAAATAATAATGATAATAGAAATAATTTAAGTATTACTAAGATGTTTTATAAATTTTTGTTGGTATGTTGAATAGGTTTGTTCTATTGCTTTCTTGCACTATTGACTATGTATATGTGTTATATTTTTATTTAGTACCATAAATTAAGATAGATGTAGCTTTCTTGCACTATTTACTATGTATATGTGTTATATTTTTATTTAGTACTATAAGTTAAGATAGATGTAAAGGGTCAAAATATACTATTAGATCAGATCAAGAAGAATTTGTTTATAAAAAAAATGTTTATTGATTATGTATATGTGTTATATTTTTATTTAGTACCATAAGTTAAAATAGAGATAGATGTAGCTTTTTTGCACTATTGACTATGTATATGTGTTATATTTTTATTTAGTAACATAAGTTAAGATAAATGTAAAAGACCAAAATATACTATTAAATCAGATCAAGAAAAAATTGTTTATAAAAAACTTTCCAATTATTAAAAGGATATAAAAGTCACCCTTATCTTAGCCAAATGAGCCATCAATTGCACGTTTCCCGTAGATTAGAAACAACTGGTCACGATTTTCCAATACAAAACATGTGATTGCCCATTTAAGCTTCGAATGTGATTGCCAATTTAAGCTTTCAATTTTTTTATTTTATTTTTTAAATACATAATTTTTTATTTTACATTTTAAAAGGATATAGTTTTAAACTCATAAACAAAAGGTTTATGATTTTCTTTTTTATTTATCATTGTGAATACATTTCCAAAAAATATCCATTTTAAAATCCATAAATTCAAACTTTGTTCTTAGATACTTCGTAAATATTGTGTGTTGCATAAACAAAATTAGAGAGTAAATTAGTTTTGTTGTCTCTCATGTATTCGAATGTGATATATGTAATACTAGTAATCTAAAATGGGATAAAAAATTGGCGTAAATCCATACTAATTCTAAGAATTTTAAACACTAAAATTCATAAATTCAAACTTTGTTTTTAAATACGATGTAAATATTGTGTGTTGCATAAATAAAAGAGTAAATTAGATGTGTTATCTCACATGTATTCGAATGTGATATATGTAAAATCTAACATGGGATAAAAAATTGGCGTAAATCCATATTAATTCTAAGAATTTTAAACAGTAAGAAGTTTGTACCTCTTTTTTTATAATCTTTTAATGCTTAAGATGGGTTTAAGATAGATTTATTTTAGCGATTATCAACAAGAGAAACCACCTTGATTACAACCAACACAACCAAGGCTAGTGATGCCAAAATTTTTAACCATCCTATTTTATGTTTGTTTGGTTACCCTTGATCAAATTAATTGAGTCAGACCACTTGCACACCCTATTCACGATTAACATATCATCTCCATAATGTTTTTGAATCCTTTACCTTGTGCTCACTAGTAGCTTTAGCGAAACTCATGAGCAACTCACTTGTTTCCAATTATAAATGTGTGAGCATTCTCATATTGCACCTTAAAAGTAAAATTTGCACATAATGCACATGCCTTGGGTGGAGTTCAGATGTCGTACAATTATATTTCCCTGATTTCACTCCTTAATGACTATTATAACTCCCTATGTTGGATTACTAAGAGGGGGGGTAAATCAGTAATAGCATAATTATAATCCTTTTTCTTCAAATGTTATATCAATGTAGAATTATTATCCAATAATGAGCAGTAAGAAATAAACAATCACACACATACACGATACACCAGTGTTTTATGTGGAAACCCAAATCGGGAGAAAACCATGGAATGCTTTTTCTTATATGTCTTGAAGAATTATATTCATTGGAAGCACCAACTTCCTTTGTTTTCCAGCTGCAATTGGAAGGAGGCTCCAACCCCCTAGTTTCTCAGGCTACAACCCGAGGGAAGCTCCAACTCCCCAATTCTCTAGCTACAACCAGAAGGAGGCTACAACCGGAAGGTGGCTACAACCACTTGTCCTTGCCTCGTCATGCCACCCTGAAGTAGAAGTAGAATGATGGAGCCACTGTCACACTATCACTATGAGATATACCGCTGTAAACATGTACCAATAAATCTAAACCATGCATCAACCCGTACCTCAAACTGTAATCAACCTGTACCATAAACAAGTGCATCAACCGTGCACCAACCTCAACCAAAATCCCTCATCAATTTCATCATCCAAATCTGATTTGTAGCTCTGTAATATACCTGGTGTATATGATCACATACCTGCAAACCTTCCTTAACTTTAACAACAAGAGACTAGCATTTTCATCAAACTTTGCTTTAGTCTCACATGCCTAGTTTTGGATTAGTCAACAACCCTAACTTGAAGTAATCATAACTTTGAACCTGTAATGTATAAAGATCTGGAACTGATATACAATGTTCTTCAGTGTGTTTTATGCAATTCCTCCAGGTGTCACTATTTGGAACCTCTCATAAAAGGAGTTATAGAAAAAATGACATACATTGCTGAATTCTGGCTTATTCTAGAGAGCGACCTTGTAGAGCGTGCCCTGCATGAAATATTCGTTGAATTGATTTGAAACTGTTACAAAGCATACTATAGAATGTACCCTAACCAAAACATTTTGACTCATTGAATTTGTATCTATTATGAATAAGTTATGGCGTTTTTATCCGAAACACTTTTTTTTGACTAGTTTTAGGACTAGCCACAAACCCTATTTTCCACGGAGTGTAACTCCCAAAATACAACGACCCATAAGATGAATTTTTTATCACAGATACTTGGGTATGTTTTCTCAATGGAATAGAGATTTCACGGTCTGAATCATTAAATAAAAAAAGTTATAGCGAAAATGGTGAGATGACCTGTAAATAACATAACTTAGAAAGCACCATCAAAAGAATTTATCCTTCCTTGCATTTCAGCCTTTTTTTCTTCACCTTCCCTCAGAAATTTAGCTTACATATCCTTGGCTACCTCAGACACATATAGATATTCAATATGCTCAAGTGTGATTAAAATGAGAGAGCCTTGCCTCTTATTTATACTCTCCAAGTAGCTTCTTTAAAAACATCTTCTAGGTCACTTGGCCCACTTTCCTTATTTTAGGGTTAACCCACTTCTAATTTCTCCATTAAATTTATTAT
>ML776909.1:270026-290166 GCA_009831015.1 Picea engelmannii | reverse complement strand
ATGTGATTCCTTTGGTGCTGCTTGAAATCGTGCCACCTGTCCAACTGCCTGCATTACATTTGGTCTGGATGCTGTTACATATAGTAGGCTGCCAATCATTGACATGTAGTGCCTCTGATATGTAGACTTTGAATCATCATCTTTGCTCAACTTACAACTGGTTTGCATGGGGGTGATAACTGGTTTGCAATCTTCCATTCCGAACCTCTTTAGCATATCTCTGATATACTTGGTTTGATAAATAAAAATTCCTTGGTTGCTTTGACATATTTGAAGTCCCAAAAAGAAGGATAGTTCTCCAAGTAACGACATTTCAAATTCATTCTGCATGTCTTTTGCAAATTTCTGGCTTAACCCGTCATCATCACTACCAAAAATAATATCATCAACGTAAATTTCAATTAATAAAATATTACCTTGACTTACCTTGATGTAGACGTTGTTGTTTGCACTTCCTTTTCTGAAACCCTGCTTGTTGCAGATACTTATCCAGACTGGAGTACCATGCTCTATGAGCATGTTTTAGACCATACAAGGCATTCTTTAATTTACACACATAGTCTGTGTTCTCTGACAACTGAAATCCTTCTGGTTGTTCAATGTAGACTTCTTCTTCAAGTTCCCCATTCATAAAAGATGATTTTACATCCATATGATATACTTTAACATTTTTAGAGCATGCATAAACTAAAAGCAAACAGATTTCTTCCATTCTGGCAACTAGGGCAAATGTCTCTTCAAAGTCGATTACTTCAATCTGTGCATATCCTTTACATACCAATCTAGTTTTGTTCCTTGTAACTTGTCCATATTCATTCAATTTATTCCTGAAAACTCATTTTGTGCCGATCACATTCTTATTCTTTGGTCTTGGAACCAATTCTCAAGTGTCATTTTTCTCTATTTGATCCAATTCTTTATCCATGGCCTTATTCGAAAATTCATCCTTGCTGGCTTCTTCAAAATAGTTTGGTTCAATTGTAGATAAGAGTGCTAGGTGTGTTTGTTTTGGTGAATAGATGTTTCTTCTAGTTTCAACTCCTGTATCTTTGTTTCCAATAATCTGATCTGAAGGATGATTTCTCTGTACTCATTTTCTAGGTTTCTTTGGAGATACTTGCTTAACTTGCTCTTCTTCTTCTGTCGGATTCTCTTCATCTTCATCTTCCTCTTCTACTTCTTTTTCATCTTTTTCTTTGAAAAGTTGTTCCATTGATTTGTTTTCTTCTTCCTTTGATTTTGGTCTGCCTGTTTCATCAATTGTTACGTTGATGCTTTCCACAACTTTGTTTAATATTAGATTGTAACACTTGTATGCTTTCCTTTTACTTGAGTAACCAACAAGTATTCCTTTGTCCACACGAGAGTCAAACTTTCCCATTCTGTCATCTTCTCTTTTGAGGTAGCATTTTCTTCCAAAAACTCTGAAGTGCTTCACATTTGTTGGTCTTCCTTTCCATAGATCGTAGGGAGTTTTATTAGTGTTGTTTTTGAGCATTACTCTGTTTTGAATGTGAATTGATGTATGCACTTCCCGTGTCCAAAAAATATCTGTCAAATTTGAATCCATTATCATTGTTCGAGCCATTTCTTGTACTGTCCTATTCTTTCTTTCAACAACTCCATTCTGTTAAGGTGTCCTAGCAACGAAGAATTGCCTTTTTATTCCATGATTTCTGCAGTAGTCCATAAATTCCTTTGAGGTGAATTATCCTCCATTATGCAATCTTAAGCATTTTATTATTGAATCCATCTCATTTTCAACCATTTCCTTGTAGATATTGAAATTTTCAAAAGCTTCTGACTTGTTCTTGAGAAAGGAAACTATAGTCATTCTTGTGTATTCATCAACTAATAACATAAAGTATCTCTCACCTTTTAAGCCTTTTGTTGTAGTTGGTCCAACTAGATCAATATGCACAATTTCCAGTGGTTTTGTTGTTGAATATTCCTTTGATTTGAACCTGGTCTTTGTTTGCTTTCCTTGTTGGTAATGCTTGCATAAAGTGTTGGTTGGTTTCGTGATTTGGGGCATTTCTCTGACTGCTTCTCTTTTGTTGACTTTGACAAGATTATCAAAATTCATGTGACCCTTTCTTCTGTGCCATATCCAACTTTCATCTTCCTTTCCTAGACAACACTTTTCATTTTCAATTTCACTTAACACATATATGTTGCTTGAAGTTCTTGTAGCTGTAGCGACCAATTTCCCTGAACCTTCTTTTCTTATCTCACACTTTTGTGAATCGAAAGTAACTTTATGACCTTGGTCACACATTTGACTCTCACTTAAAAGATTATGTTTTATATCTTCTACTAGTAGAACATTTTCTGCCTTTTCATTCTTGTTCCCAATTTGGACTGTGCATTTTCCAATGATTTGGGCTGGATCATCATTTTCGAAGGAGACTGATCCATCTCTTTCCTTTTGTAATGTAAGAAATTTTTCTCTATCACTTGTCATGTGTTTTGAACATCCACTGTCAACATACCAACCATGTTTCTTATGTTTATCTTGTAGAGTGACTGTACATTCTTCATTGCTATGTTGATCTTTCTTTCATATCCATGTCATTTTCTAAGGTTCTTGTTTGTGACTCTGTTGAGGTTCTTTGGGAGGGACTGCCATTCTACAATTTTTGGCCATGTGTCCAAAATTGTTACATTTGTAACATTCCACTTCAGTGTTCAAAGATTCAAACCTATTGTAACTTCTTCTCTATGTTTCATTAGGTCTTCTTGAATAACCCCTCTGTGTATGGATCTCAAAGTAGTTATTATTCCCATTGTTAGCTCTACAATTTACAAATTTATGTCCAAAATTATTGCATGCATAACACAAAACAAAAAATATAGTTTGATACCTGGTAGTTGAAGATCTTCTGAAAGGAGGTGCTCTTATGAATCCTTCTTCTTCTTGAGGCCTGTCTATCTGTTGTTGATTTTGAAATCTGGATCTTCTCAGTGGAGAAGTGTCCTTGTAATCTTCCTTGTATATCTTTTTATCTCCTTTGATTGTTTCTGCATAGCTTTTTGGATTTGTTTCTTGCTCTTTTGTTTTGGAGCTTGATCCATTTTTTGTCTGATTGTATCCAAGTCTGGACTTGTCAAGATGAGATTTTTGACTATTGATAATGTCATCCAGAACTTTTGAGCTATTCTGCATATTTTTCTTTTGAATATCCTTTCTTAGTGTGACAATCTCTGCTTCTAGGTTTCCAATGATCTTGTTCTTTCCTTCTACCTGTTCTTTCATTGCTTCTTCAATTCTTTTATCTTCTTCTATTTGAACCTTCAATTTTGTGAGCATTTGTTCTAGTTCTTGAGTGTCCTTTTTTTTATCTAGTTCTGCTTGTAGTTTCTTGTTTTTCTTATTTTCTCTTCTGATAACTTCTATGGCACTCATTATTTCTTCTCGGAAGTCAACTTCTGCCTCTTCAATTTCTCCTTCATATGCTTCTTCATATTCTTCTTCAGAGTCTTGTTTATCAGAGTCTTCTACAACCATGAATAGAACTCTCCCTGTTTCACTGTCATTGACTTCATCTTCATTTGATGATGAGATGTTTTCTTTGGTGAAAAAGATTTTCTTGAAAACTTTCTTTGTAGTTCTTTTACCTTTATATGTTTGTCTGCCTTTTGAGTAACCTTCACCACATCTCTTTTTCTTATGAGGACATTTGTTAGAAAAATGACCAATACCATCACAATTAAAACAAATTAAATGAAGCTTACCTCTATACCTACTGTTGGTTCCCTTGTTTAGTCTTTTGACGAAGTTGGCCACTTCTTCATCATCTTCCGAGACATCGCTGCTGCTGCTATATTCTTCTTGTTCCTTTTTCTTTTGCTTTGATCTTTTGGATGCTTTGAAGACTGCTTCTTTTACATCTGGATTTTCTTGTTTAGTTCTCATCTCATATGCTGTGAAGATTTCATGCAATTTTTCCATGCTTATTGAGTTTAGATCCAATCTTTCTTCTAGAGCTAGTATCTTAGGGTTGAATCTCATAGGAAGAGATCTTAGTACCTTTTTAACAATTACAAATTCTTCGATTTCTTCTCCCAATCCTATGATTGCATTCACTGTTTCATCGACTTGTAAGACGTAGGTTGCGATATCTTCATCTTTCTTCATTTTTAGTTGTTCGAACTAACCTATGTAAGTTTGAAGCTTTGCTGCTTCGACTTTTGAATCTCCTTCATAAATATTTCGAAGCTTGTCCCAAATCTCTTTAGCAGATTTACAATGTGCAACTTTGGTGAATAACGTATCACTGAGACCATTCAAAAGTGCATTTTTGGCTTTGGAATTATTCTCATCGAGTTTCACTGCTTTGTCATTTGTTGGTGGAATTGTTGGTGTTGTGTATCCATCTACAATTGATTGCCAAACTTGAAATCCCTGTGCCTGTATATATGTCTTCATCCTTATGCTCCAAAAAGCATACTTTTGTCCATCAAACTGTGGTATTCCATTTTTATACGAGTTGCTACTCTCCATGATCTACCTTTCAGTGGTTAAACTGATTTTTGAAGGAACCTGCTCTGATGCCAATTGTTAGATTACTGAGAGCGGGGGTGAATCAGTAATAGCATAATTATAATTCTTTTTATTCAAATATTATATCAATGTAGAATTATTATCCAATAATGAGCAGTAAAAAATAAACAATCACACACATACAAAGTACACCGATGTTTTACGTGGAAACCCAAATCGAGAGAAAACCACATAATGTTTTTTCTTATATGTCTTGAAGAATTACATTCATTGGAAGCACCGAATTCCTTTGTTTTCCAACTGCAACTGGAAGGAGGCTCCAACCCCCTAGTTTCTCAGGATACAACCTGAGGGAAGCTCCAACTCCTCAATTCTCTGGCTACAACTAGAAGGTGGTTACAACCACCTGTCCCTGCCTCGTCCTGCCACCCTGAAGTAAAAGTAGAATGATGTAACCATTGTCACACTATCACTATGATATATATTGCTGTAAACATGTACCAATAAATTTGAACCATGCATCAACCTGTACCTCAACTTGTCATCAACCTGTACCATAAACAAGTACATCATCCATGCACCAACCTCAACCAAAATCCCTCATCAATTTGATCATACAAATCTGATTTGTAGCTCTTTAATATACCTGGTGTATATGATCACATTCCTACAAACCTTCCTTAACTTTAACAACAAGAGACTAGCATTTTCATCAAACTTTTCCTTAGTCTCACATCCTTAGTTTTGGGTTAGTCAACAACCCTAACTTGAAGTAATCATAACTTTGAACTTGTAATGTATAAAGATTTGAAACTGATACACAATGTTCTTTATTTTGTTTTGTGCAATTCCTCCAGGTGTCACTACTTGGAACCTCTCAAAAAAGGAGTTATAGAAAAAATGGCATACCTTGCTGAATTCTGGCTTATTCTAGAGAGTGACCTTGTAGAGCATGCCCCACATGAAATAGTCGTTGAATTGATATGAAATTGTTACAAAAATACTAAAGAATGTACCATAACCAAAACATTTGGTCTCACTGAATTTGGATCTGTTATGAAAAATTTATGATGTTTTTACCTGAAACACCTTTTTTTGACTAGTTTCAAAACTAGCCACAAACCCTATTTTCCACGGAGTGTAACTCCCAAAATACAATGACCCACAAGATGAATTGTTTACCATAGATACTTGGGTATTTTTTCTCAATGGAATAGCAATTTCATAGTTTGAATCATTATAGAAAAAAAGTTATAGCGAAAATGGTGAGATGACCTGTAAATAACATACCTTAGAAAGCACCATCAAAAGAATTTATCCTTCCTTGCATTTCTGCCTTCTTTTCTTCACCTTCCCTCAGAAATTCGGTTTAGATATCCTTGGTTACCTCAGACACCTATAGGTATTCAATATGCTCAAGTTTGATTAAAATGAGAGAGCCCTGCCTCTTATTTATACTCTCCAAGTAGCTTCCTTAAAAACATCTTCTAGGTCACTTGACCCACTTTCCTTATTTTAGGGTTAACCCACTTCTAATTTCTCCATTAAATTTATTATTGAAATAATTTATTTTGTATTCAATTTAAATTATACTACAGTCATCACTTCACTTTATTATTTACCTTTTAAAATCTCTTAAACCACTTTGACTACTTTGACCTTTTGGGGCTTCTAGATGACATATGAGGGTACTCCAACTTCGTAAGGAAATAACTCTCAAACCGTGAGGATTTATGTAACATTCCACATACCAACAGAAATGGAATGACATGTACTATCCATATAGAATAGTATTACCTTCAAATATAGAAAAAATCACACCATTATCCATCAAACAAACTTGGGTCCATTACCAAAACCTGGGTTCTCCAACTTCACATCATCATAACTCTCTAACCCTGAGGAGTTATGTGACATTCTACATACCACCGGAAATGAAATGACAAGAACTATCCATCTAGGATTATTTCTTTGACAAATTCACTATCTTTCATCTCATTATTCCACAATTAAGCATGGGTTCTCTTACTCCGCAAAACGTCTTCTCGTGAGGGATTTCACTATAAGGGGACCAATTTGGAGTTTATCCATATTTACTTCTTATCAACCATGAAAAAACAATAATGAGTCATATTTACATCAAACAATCTTGGGTCCATTACCCAAACCTTTGTTCTACATGGATTTCTTCAAGGGTTGACATCAATGACAACCAACCTTATTCAACACCCTACTCATATAAATAGGGGGTCCATGGTTGGCAAAAGGAAACCACCCTTATGTTAGAGAATTTTTAAGCATCTTTCTAATTGTCTTCTACCCTAGTTTTTCTTTGCTTGAGTAGAGCTAACCCTTGGCTCTCCAAGTTGTGATTGAGTTTTTTGTAGTGTTTGTTTAGCCACTCCTTGACTAATCTATTAAACTAAAACTACATTCGTGTTGATTGAGAGTTGAGTACATGTAATTGAGGATAGGAGGACCTAGGAACTAGTGAAGGAGGTGCTTAAATAAGGTTCAAGTATACATGTTTTCATCTTTTGGGATCATTAATATATATCTCTCTTCTCTCCCCATTCTTGTGCATTTGTCATATTTGATCATTAACAAATGATAGAATTGGTAGGAGATTGATTAGCATAAAGATTAGTTAGGGTTCTCCATTTTGTAATTTCTATTTTCCATTTGAATTTCCAGGTTGGAAATGAGAAAGATCTTATTTGTCTAATTGTGTGTAGATTTACAAGAGATTTTAGTGTTGGAATTGGATCTTCCAATTTTCTCACAAGGTCAAGGACAAACATTAGTTAAAAGGAATTTATCTTGATCCTCCTCATTTCATTTCAATTATAAAAGTGAATCCCAGGGAAGGTAGATAGTTGTCTATTTCTCAATTTGTTGGTGAGTCTAACCTACTCACTGGGTACTTGCATTTAGTTTGCGTTGAAATATTGTCAATATAAATGGTGACTCTATCAGGGAGAATTCTATGAATTCTAATACATAGGGTGGATGGGATAAGTTTCAAGGAAAAAGAAAGAGAAAATAAAAGAATAAAGGAGGTGATATCTTCAATGGTATGGTCACTTCTATAATAAAACATAAAGCCAAGCATGATTCTTGACCAACAAAGAAGGGATGGATAGAAAATGAATCCATCTTATATACATATTAACACATAATATGAATTCATGAGGAAGTATATAGAGAAGTAGGTGTCTCTAATAGATGTTGGGAAGCAGATGGGAATGCAAAAAGTAGAACAATTGCCTTTCCATCATGAATACCTACAAGAAATCATGAATATAGAGCTAGATTAAACATAAGCACCAAAGGCACATGTAACATAGTGTTGACGAGCATTTATGACACACCGTCAACTTGAAGGATAGATCCGGACCGAGGTTGTCTATTTAACCCAAGTCGTTTGGTATGATCTAACCTGATGGGTTTAATGGCTCCATTATCCAACTAGGGTCCTAAAAACAATGAAAGGAAATAGCCTAATCTAAATCTATGATTCTAACAATCGACATACTAATTACAAAATGTTGAGATAATAGTGTTAATATACAGTGATTATATACAATTCACAAGGTTTAAATAAAATCTTGCAAAAATCATTGTTTGATTAAGTTTTTGAACAAGATATGAACAATAATCTTTTTGATGTTTAAAGATATTAAACTAATAAACACTGAGTGAATACGATTGTAACGATGACACAAAAATAGACAAAGCTAATTAATGCAATCATCATTCATTCATATGTAAACAACTTTAAATAAAAGAAAGCGATACATCTACTAACCTCTAACTAATCAACAATAAACTAAGTTCATCTCTCTGCATTGTATGAGCTCCTACTTGGCCTGTATTTAAGGGAAACCTATGATAGAAACAATCAATAGTGCTTCCTGAAGAAATTCAAGGAACTGTTTCATGCTTTGGAGTGAATTTATAACAACAAAAAGATAACTAATTAAATATCCTGTGACCTCAAGATAACCAATAGATGAGAACGAAATAAATCTCAATCATGGGCATTGATATTATCAACCATTTAATATCAGAACTAAACTAAAAAATAACTAAATAATTGATCGATCACAAGTACAAACTAAACCAACAGGTCCTGGACAACATTCAAATAATCAACGATATGAAATATCATATGGAGACAAGACTAAAGCTAAATCAACACAAATAACATAGAAATAACATAGAAATAATAGGAGAATACAATGAAACAAGCATTGCATCGTTTACACAGGTATAAATCCAAAAGTAAATTGCTTTCCCATATCACTTCCCTAATTATATGTCCATACTGTGGTCCAAAAAAACTGTACTCAACACTAAGCAACAACAACTATTTAAACATGTATTGGATCAGTTACCTCTTATCATACAAGATAGAGGATGATCCCTGGAAATAAGTTTGTTTTGCAAAAAATAGAATAACAACAAGAATACTCCAGTGGGAGTCCTTGATAAAAAATAATTACTTTAATGACATTGTTTTAAAAAAAAATGGGAAATTACTTAAGTTAATTGAATTGCTTGATCCATGATCCCTTTTCCTTAAACATAGCATCATAAGCTGCTGCTTACCTGAAAAGATAAAACGAAATTGTAGATTAGATAATAATATAAATAAATAATTTTAAATAGACTGGCTACAAAATCTTTCAATTCTGTAGCTAGTCTTAAAATAAAAACAAAATCATAAGTGAATCCATTTATTGTTTTTCAAATAGAACCAAATCATAAAAATCAAAACAAATATTTACCATTTCAGAGATTCAATAAAGAAGCATATGATAAATCCAAATTTATGATGGTGTTGAAATTCTTTGAGTTTTTAATAAGTACATTACCAACACGTTTAATTTTCTTGTTTTCCTTGTGAGCGTTCGATCGAACGCATGCTTTCAATTTGTCATTCTCCCTCTCGAGCAATGAATTTCGTGCTACCATTTGGTTTAACTATGCTTGGAGATAGGGGATATCCCTATAGTATCTCTCAACCCAATCAAGACAGTTTTCACAGTGAACTGGTTCTATGGTAGGTAGAGGTTGAGTCTGTTTTGCAGAGGGCACTTTAATATGTCCTGTAACTTGCTTTAGATCATGCCGTATACTAGAGAAACCCTCTTGGTTCTTTAGGAAAGGTGGGAGATTAGAAACGAAATCATACTATATTTCATTAGTATTGATTTCGTTTCCTAAATCCCGATCATCTACATCCTCTTGAGCAATGAAATTATCGATCTCATCTACAGCTTGTGAACCATTTGGTTCAATTCTTACCACGAGCACCATTGATATGTTCACATAGAAACAATAGAGGCAGTGAGAGGTGGGTTGTGTTCTCCAACACACAAAAAGTAGAAAGAGGTCTGCATAATCAGTAGGAACCTGATACCTAAGCATTCGGGCGGGTACCATAACAAACATTTGGAGCTCTGAGTGGGTAGTAACGAGAGGACGTACAGGACAGGAAACCACTTTGAGAAATGAAAACAAAACCCAAAGCATCAGAACATACCTCTTGCGACAATGAATGTAGGCCTGAGTCATGCAATACGTAGGGATGATGTTTGAAGGTGAGTGTGTCAGCCCTGTACCAGGACAACAAGATCGTGATACGACTGCAAGGAGTAGGATTCATATTTCGAATTAACCCAAAGTTCTGCTAGCTGCGCAATCAAGCATATGTCAAATGTAAAAACCATATATTCAAAGATAGAAATGACTAAGTCATATCTCCTAAGGTGAATAACTCAAGTGTTATGGTAATGGATCAACAAATGAAAATGATAATCTTACAAACTTTAAGGTTTATAAAAATATATATGACCTTTAGGTGTAATCCCATTTGTAAAAAGAAAAATCCACAAGCTGTATGATGACTACTCAAACCAATTTTTTTTCTAATTTCATGCTTTCAGTCATGAAATTAAACAAAACAAACGATAGATTAAAACAATGAGCTCTTACACACAGCTAGGCCAATGAATCTTCTCAAAGCCAAAAAGATAGAAAAAGTTTGTAAGGATATCGAAGGAGGTAGCTACAGAGGAATTTATCCCTTGGTAACGACATTTTACCATGATAAAATTAGACAAGAGTTGTTGGTTGCCAACAATGGCGACATGCTGGGAGACGGAGTTATCTCTGCATCATCAGAACTTTATATTAGGGAACATATGACTCAACAATAATTTAATAGAAACAATTAAAAGAAAGATCAAGCATTTCGACAATAACTCAAAAAAAATAACATAGTCATAGTATTGGGTAAAGTTCTGTCCAAAAATTCTAATCCGATATCTCTTTTAGATCACAGGGGTAACGATGTTTAAAAAAATGTATCCAATACTATTGACAGGGCCACTGCTGCCAACAGACTTCCATAGCCTCGACAAGGATGTCATTTAACCCACTCTAGTACTTCTATCCCATCGAAGAGTTGTCCATTTGTGACAAAAGCATCTTGACATCTGATCAAACTTTCAAAACATCCCGAGGATCTTCGAAACTGACATTGCTTCGCTGACAGTAGGCCTGTTCAATACCCCAATGAAGTTGTCTTGGTATCATGTGTGCATTTACCTGCTACTAGCAGACTTGTTTAGAATCCCGACGGGTTTACACACAATACCCACACATTATAGTGCTTCCAACTCTCCATTTTTTTTTTTATAATATTTTCAAAACTTTGTGATATCAAGAGAGCGGGGTGATACAAAAAATTTCACAGTCAGGTAATGAAAGGGTTGATCTTTTAAGAATTATTTTTCTATTTTGATGACTTTCATCGCAATTTGGACATCTAAATTTCAATTAAGAAATCATCTTTGGGACGGGAAAGCACTATGAGTTGTTTTCTTTAAAACAAGGATGTCGTTATAAGTTTTTTTTAAAGATAATCATGTTTCCCTTAGATTTCAATGAAAACCGGGAATAATGACTAGACAAAACTTACCGTAACTGATCTAATTTCAGATGCTTCAAACTTTTCTCAATTGTTGCTAATGAAAAATCCAATTCCCTTCAATAATGAACAATGATTCAGACATAATCATCCAGAAAATACAAAAAAATCAAGAAAAATGAAAAGAAACAAAATCAACAAAGAAAATGTAAATTAATTTTTTTATAAAGGGGTGGATCTGATTTTCTTAAGTGAAGTGTTTTTTTAGAGACTGGCCATTCACTGGAAAAGTGTCTGGTTGTCCCTATAAGTTGTAAAGCCGAAAAGAAATTGGACCCGATTTTTCATAAATGACGAAAGGCCCCAGCCACAGGTTTTGGAACTTGGCGTGTTCTCCTTTATTCTCATGCGCTTTGTCCCATTTGAGGACCAAATCCCCTACATTAAAATTTCTTTCAGAGGATGAAATTATATCGAACCAACTCTTTACAATTTGCTGGTGCTGATCTAATTTATGTTTTGCCTTTGTCCTTACCTCTTCCAATTTTAAGAGAGCGTTTATCTGATTTTATAGAGGAGGACACTCCTCTTCTTGAACTTTCTACGACAATTGTAGAGAAGGAAGCAAGACATGTGGGGGGAGGATGGATTCTCTTCTGTAAATGAGGAAGAAAGGAGAATTACCAATGGAGGCTTTTGGAGTTACCCTATCAGCCCAAAGTGCTTTGTACAACACATTGTGCCAATTCTTGTGGTTTTTTGACACTATCCTTTTTATAATCTTGATCAGATTCGTATTTGTTGACTCAGCCAGACCGTTCCCTTGAGGGTAATAACTGGCAGAGTACTTTAGTTTAATCCCTTTTTCCAGATAAAAAATATTCATATCTAGGGAAGAAAAATAAGAAGCATTGTCAAAAACCAAACATTCGAAATTATGAATCCAGTGATGACATGGGAGTTCAGAAACGACACTATGTCACATACCCACTACCTAAATCAGATTTTTCTAGTCTTCTGCCAAATCAGAAGCCCTAAACATCCATGGAGGACCAATGTAAGCTGGCTCTTTCTCTCTCCCTGTTCCCATGTGGTCGCGGTTCATGATCACAGTCCGAATAAACACAGTACCTCTTTCATATTTCGCGCCTCGGTGTTACAGTGATGTCGAGTCGTGTGACTTGGCAACCACCGAACCCCGATAGGGCTAGTGACCGGCCAATGGGGATGAATCCCTACAGGGTTAGAGAACAGCCAATGAGAAACGACCCCGTTGCGCGGTTAAGTGGATTACAGGTGGCAGAAGGGGAAACGCGACACGGTAGTTGATATGACATGAGGGGGCCTCACTTCACACGCCACATTATTCCAGACCCCCCCCCCTCCATTAAAGGCAGAATGACAAGGGGGGTCTGGAATTCACCTGAGAGCCATTGATCATGATGAGTTAATCTCGAGTGTTTGAGAGTTGCGGGTCCAATTCCGGACCCCCCCCCCCCCACATTAAAGGTAGAATGGAAAGGGGGCTCCAGAATGCATCCTCAGCCGTAGATCTGGGTGGGTGGACTCTGGCCATCCAGATCTGCTCACTACTTACCCTAATGCGCGTTCACGCCCCAACATAAAACTGACATCTCTTCCTCACATTGGACGGTCGTTACGGACCCTGAGATTTCCTGAAGAAATCTTGTCCATTCATCGGGACTTAGCCACCTGCTATCGTCTCGACATTATGGGTCGGGATTTGTCAAGGCAAGAGTCATATTTTTTGTCAGCGGAACTCCCGAATCCCCGATCCCCGATTTCCCGAAATGGGTAATCTCTCAACATGTCACCTCCCTAAATCGGACAATCCACAACTGCTCCGGGGTTTCCACCATGGAAAGTCTCGATCCCTTGTCAACAGGAATCTCGATCCTGCGATTCCCGATTTCCTGAAATGGGTAATCTCTTGACACGTGGCCTCTGTCAATCGGACGACTTAGATCTATCCCGGGGTTTCCACAATGGAAAGTCCCAATCTCTTGTCAACAGAAATCCTGATTCTGTGATTCTCGATTTCTTGAAATGGGAGATCTTACGATGCATGGCCTTTGTCAATCAGACGGCTCAGATCTATCCCAGGGTTTTCACCATGGAAAGTCACAATCTCTTGTCAATAGGAATCCTGATTCCGCGACTTCCAATTTCTCAAAGTGGGAGATCTTACAACACGTGGCCTCCATCAACCGGACGACTTAGATCTATTCCGGGGTTTCTGACCCCTATTCACTGGAGTCTTAACCATCGGGTAGCTCCTGACAGATCCAACAGCTGTCGGGTTTTTCAACCGAGATCTGACGGCTCATATTGGTCCCTACTTGTGCATTCTTCCACGAATCCCTAGATGTGGAAAAGATCCACGGTCCAGATACTCTGATGGACCTTGGGGATCTATGGTCCTAAACTCTTCACTACCCACGAAGACACAAGAAAACAAAAGTGGTAGGGCATTTAATGCCCTACTTTTCTCCTACTAATCTAATGGTCATGAGTGACCGCAGACTTCCCGACGAGATCTCGTCCATCGTTCAACACCTATCAGGGTTAGGGCACTTAACACCCCATCTTCTTCCTCTGATCTGATGGTCATGAGTGACCACAGATCTCCCGATGGAATCTCATCCGTCGATTCAATATTCCATCCTTAAGCTGCCATCTCGGGTTTTCAAGAGGATAGTTCCTCCTCATGCAGGGTTACTAAGGCCTTATGCCTTCACCATCGCCTTCCCGATTCTTGATGGGTTTTTGAGAAGGGTATCCCTATGGGAAGGTTTACCCAGGGTACTATCTGAAGTAGACAAGGGTATCGCTTTCTCGAGAACCAGACGTGAAGTTTGAATTGGATTGGCATGCATGTAATTAACGGTTCAGGAAGACATAAGCCATACGTAGTCTTTCCATACCAATATACATCTACTAATACTGATCAAAACACCATACAATCATTCTTATAATGAAATCATTCACAGTTTCACAGCTTATGAGCATAATTATCAAAATACATATATTTCAAGATGCCAAAGGAAAAACACTTATCAGAAATAACACTGGTGGTCAAACAACTGCTGAGAGGGGTGCTCGTTTGCACTCAACCATAGGCTTAGTGACTCCCAGCAGATTTACCACTAGCCACCCCTGAGCTGAGACCACGATGCTGTGAGACTATGTCTCCGTTTGTCAGTGACCAGGAGCAAAGGTTGCAATCCTTCCTCTCTGCTATCACTCACTCTGCGTATTGCCAGAGTTCTCCCCTCGTGTCTGCCGCCCCAATCGCTTCTACCCCCATGCCTTATCCTCTTGCGAGGTTGCGTGTGGCACGATTACCCTCGCGCTGATCAGGCCTGACGGCTCTACGGATGGGCGGTTCACCATCCCATCCCTCATTAAGCCATCCGCCTACCAACCTGCAAGACATTAAATTCAGGGCCAGCGAGCCGCTTTTGGTTCTCTGGGCCAGTGGAGTCCAAATACGGTATTAAGTCTCGATGGAATTTAATGCCACCTTTTTAGGTGCCTTCCACCGCCATCCTGGTCTCTTTTCTGCACATCCCCTCTTAGCAGTCCTGTAATAAATTCAAAATGTTATTCACATTTATTGACCTTTTCCTCAAGGTCCATTTACATCACATATTCACATTTATGAGTTTTCCATAGTTCTTGGCCGGTCCAGTTATATTTACAAGCTGGGGGAAATAGGGTGTTACACACTACTTGATTTGTATTGACCACTTTTAATGGTAAAGCTTCAAACCATCTCGTAAAATAGTCTATTTCCTCGAGAATGTACTTGTGCTACTGTGAGGAAGGGGGGTTGATTGGTCCTATAATGTCTAGGCCCCACTACTAAAAAGGTGTGTCTACCGTAATAGGCTACAAAGGAAAATATGCTTTCTTCATCTGTCCTGTAGCCTTTTGGTAGATAATGTTAAGGTTTAAGCTATTATTGAGTTTCATTTCATTTCATTAGATATCAATAGCATAGATATGATCATTGAGAAATACATAATCACAAGAGACACATCATTTATCTTGGGAAACCCTCATGTGGGAGAAAACCCAACAAAACTTCCTTAATATAGATAGCCAATACAATGCCAAGAGATAACTCAAAAAAATATAGAAAGTCCTCTCCCAAGAATGCACATCTCTCTCTCTCTCTCTCTCTCTTCTTTCTTCTCCAACTACATCTCCAAACTTGTGCTCTGATGAACAAGTGAGTGTGTGTCCAAATGAGGTGCTAACCTCTTTATTTATACAATTTAACAGGTGACTTTTCACTAGCAGGACTGACTTCTCAAACCAGGTGGTTACAACCAACTTTAATTATTCTGGGGGGCCGACTTCTCATTCTGCCTATTACAATTAGGGTTTTACCAATCTGCAAAAGAGGATTTGGTTATTTACAATACCCAACATTATCAATCTACAAAAGGGGATTGATCTAATGAATAATATATCAATAATAAATAGAATACTCTTTGTAATTACATTATTTCAACACCCCCCCTTAAAAACAAGGGTATTCTACAACAACATCTGGTGAGAGAGAGGAAAACATCATCAACAACATCTTTTAACATTGACTGGTGTAACTATAAATCACCGGAAGTTTTTCTCATCATTCACAGTGGAATGAGATCATCATATGCATCAATATAGATCAGTATAAAACTAATACATCGTCATCACAGTACGAGGCTAACACATCATCACAGCACGAGGCTGGAACATCATCACAATACAAGACTGGCACACTACACATCAATTAAGATGGAATCACAACACAACAATTAAGCTGGAATCACAACACAACAATTAAGATGGAATAACAACATAGCAATTAAGCTGGAATCACAACACAACAATTAAGATGGCATCAACAATTAAGCTGGAATCTCAACACAACAATTAAGTTGACATCAACAATTAAGATGGAATATCAACAAAACAATTAAGTTGGCATCAACAATTAAGTTGGAATCTCAACACAACAATTAAGCTGAAAGCACAACACTCAGCTGGCATCTCAACACAACAATTAAGCTAGAAGCACAACACTCGGTTGACATCTCAACACAAAAATTAAGCTGGAAGCAAAACACTTGACTGGCATCTCAACACAAATATTAAGATGGAATCACAACACTCGGTTGGCATCTGAACACAACAATGAAGCTGGAAGCATAGTACTAGGCTGGCATATCAACACAACACTACTCCCCCTATCGAGGGAGGTCCTTTTGGACTATATCGAGCTTATTTTGAAAGTGCTCAAGCTTTACACGAGATAGAGGCTTGGTAAACACACTGGAAACATGTTCATCCATGCTAACATATTGGAGCTTTATGGCTCCTCTCTGCACCATGTCATGGATGTAATGGTATCAGATCTCTATGTGTTTTGACTTGTCATGAAATACATGATTCTTTTATGCAGCTTTGGTTATCACATAAGATTGTGGTTGCTTCCATCTCTAGGTTGAATAGACTAGTCAACAACTTATGAGGCCATATGGCTTCACAACTAGCAGAACACGCAACAATGTATTTTTCTTCCGTAGTACTGAGAGCAATGCTTGATTGCTTCCTACTCTGCCATGAGATCATGGTTGATCCCAAATTGAAACAACATCTTGAAGTGCTCTTCCTATCAGAGACATTTCCAGCCCAATCTGAATCAGTGTACCCATTCAGTGTGAAATTATGATCTCCATCATAACTGAGACCATAATCTAATGTACCCTTAAGGTACATCACATGTTTTGCAACAACTAGGTGAACGTGTCTAAGTTCTACTAGAAACTGACTCAAGGTGTTCACGAAAAAACATATATCTGGTCTGGTGTTTGTCAGATACATCAACGATCCAATGAAATGTCTATATAGTGTGGTATCAATCAATTCTGACACAGTGTCGACCAAAATCTTTAGCTTCTTTTCCATGGGTGTATTCATGGACTTTCACTCCAACATATCAAATCTCTTTAGTATTTCAAATCCATACTTCCCTTGGTTAAGGAAGATTCTCTCTGGGCTCTGCCATACCTCAAGACCTAAGAAATAGGGCATTAGGCCAAGGTCTTTAATCTCAAATTCTAAAGCGAGATTCTTCTTACATTCAGTGATGAGATTTTCTTCTCCCTTAAGAGTAAGTCATCCACATACAACAACAATATCACTGGCTCATCATTCATAACCTTGAAGTAGAGGTTAGAATCAACATTACTCTTGGTAAAACCCAAGCTTGTTAGAAAACTGTCTATCCTTCCATACCAAGCTCTAGGAGCTTGCTTCAACCCGTACAGAGCCTTCTTCAACTTGCATACATGAGTCTTCCTGTCTTCAACTTCAAATCCTTGAGGTTGTTCTATATATACTTCTTCTTTGATGAAACCATTTAGGAAAGTTGTCTTTACGTCCATCTGGTGTAACTTCCACTTCATCTTAGCTGCAAGGGCTATGATGGTTCTGATCGAAGTGTATCTGTCTACAGGAGCGAATGTCTCTTCATATTTGATGCCTTCCTTTTGAGAAAATCCACGAGCGAGAAACCTTGCTTTATACTTCTTAATACTTCCATCAGAAGCATGTTTTATTTTGAAAAGCCATTTGGAAGATAACACATCCTTTCTCTTCGGTCTGGGAACTAATTCCCATATATCATTCTTTATTATGGATTGGTATTCTTTTGTCATGGAATCTTCCCATTCTTTCTTCTAAATGGATTTTTCAAAGCAGGTAGGCTCCTTCTCTAGGAGATTACACATCAAAGCCATATAATTGGAGAATGGCTTAGGTCTCTTCACTTGTCTCGTGGTTCCTTCGGGAACACCATACTTCTCTACATATTGAATAAGCTCCCTAACCCAAGAAATATTTCTCTTATGGGAGATCGTCATTTGAGGGGGTTCTTGAAATTCTACTATGTCATGATCTTCTAGAATTTCCTCATTAGGGGAAGTTATGACTTCCCTTACTGGTTCTGCAATTCTAGGAACTTCCCTCACTCCAACTCTGGGAGCTACAGGTTCCTCTTCATGTACTTCTTCAAGCTGGCATATTCTGGATTTATTGAGTGCTATGTCTTCATCAAAGGTCACATCCCTGCTGATCTCAATATGATGATGAATTGGTATATAAACCCTGAAGGCCTTGGAGACCTCACAGTGTCCAACAAATATTCCCTTCTTTCCTGAAGAGTCCATTTTGTTTCTCTTCTCTTTCGGAATATGTACAAATACTGGGCAACCAAATATTTTGAGATGGCTTACTTCTGGCTTCTTTCCGAAGAACATCTCTTCAGGGGTATTGAACCCAAGTGCACTATGGGACAATCAGTTTTGTACATATATCGTTGTTTTTTCTTCTTCTTCCCATAAGCACATTGGAATATCTTGATCATGGATCATGGTCTTCATTGCTTCCATTATCGTTCTATTCTTTCTTTCTGCCACACTGTTTTGTTGAAGAATGTAAGGAGTAGTGAGCTCCCTCTTAATCTTGACATCTTTGCAATAGTTTAAAAACTCTTTTGAGGTGTATTCTCCTCGATTATCTGACCTGAGTATCTTGAGCTTTCTTTCATAACTATTCTCTATCAAGGCTTTGAATTCCTTGAATTTACTGAACACTTCATCTTTTGATTTCAACAAGTAAACCCAGGTTTTATGAGAATAATCATCAACAAAAGATACATAGTATACATACCCATTGATGGAGAATGATGGCATTGGGCCACACACATCCGAGTGAATGATTTCTAGTACTCCTTCTGCTTTGCTGTCTCTCTTTGGAAAGGGGTTCTTAATGTTCTTCCCTTGTGCACATCCATCGCACACACCTTCATGGTCAACCTTGAGTTCTGGTAGACCTGTGACTGCCTTGCATATGTATGGTAATGCCTTGTAGTTGATGTGTGCTAATATTCTATGCCAAAGTTCACATGGATTCTCAATGGCATGGGTCATGGCTTCTTCTAAGTGACGCTTTAGTTTATACAAGCCACCTTCTTCTTTTCCAATGACGATTGCTTCTTTCATGGTTTCTCCTTTATCCCACATAATAACTTCTCCATCTATAAAGGAAATTCTAAAACCTTTCTTGTTGATTAAGGTTGGTTGTCATTGATGTCAACCCTTGAAGAAAGACCCGTAGCACAAAGTTTTGGGTAATGGACCCAATAGTGTTTGATGTAACTATGACTCATTATTGTTTTTCCATGGTTGATAAGAAGTAAATATGGATGAACTCCAAAGTGGTCCCCTTATGGTGAAAGCCCTCACGGGAAGACGATTTGTGGAGTAATAGAACCCATGATTAATTGTGGAATAATGAGATGAAGGAAAGTGATTTTTTTAGGGAAAATATCCTAGATGGATAGTTCTTGTCATGTCATTTATGGTGGTATGTGGAACGTCACATAATTCCTCATGGTTAGAGAGTTATGGCCATGAGAAGTTGGAGACCCCAGGTTTGTGTAATGGACCCAAGTTTGTTTGATGGGTAATGGTATGAGTTGTGATATATTTTCAGATAATACTATTCTATATGGATAGTACATATCATGCCATTTCTTATGGTATGTATAACGTCACATAACTCCTCACGGTTTGAGAGTTATGGCCTTACGAAGTTGGAGGACCCTCATATGTCATCTA
>ML776909.1:236551-260900 GCA_009831015.1 Picea engelmannii | reverse complement strand
AGGTTGAGGTACAGGTTGATGCATGGTTCAGACTTATTGGTACATGTTTACAGCAGTATATCTCACAGTGATAGTGTGACAGTGGTTCCATCATTCTACTTCTACTTCAGGGTGGCAGGACGGGGCAAGGAAAGGTGGTTGTATCCACCTTCCGGTTGTAGCCAGAGGACATTGGGGGTTGTAGCCTTCTTTTGGTTGTAGCCAAAGATTTGGGGAGTTGGAGCTTCCCTCAGGTTGTAGCCCGAGAAAGTAGGAGGTTGGAACCTCCTTCCAGTTGTAGCTAGAAAACAAAGGAAGTTGGTGCTTCCAATGAATGTAATTCTTCAATACATATAAGAAAAAACATTCTGTGGTTTTCTCCTGATTTGGGTTTCCATGTAAAACACTGGTGTACTGTGCATGTGTGTGATTGTTTATTTATNCTGCTCATTATTGGATAATAATTCTACATTGATATAACATTTGAAGAAAAAGAAGAATAATTACGTTATTATTGATTCACCCCCCCTCTCAGTAATCCAACATTTCTTTTCTAGAGCTGATATGGAGAGTAAGTTCTTTGTCAAACCTGGTACATAGAGTACGTCCTTCATCTTCATTGAGTTCCCTGAATTAAGCTTGTAGTTTGATTCTCCCACTCCCTTGATAGGGTATTTATAATCATCTCCAATTATAGCTTTTTGAGAAAACTTGTTTTCTGAAATGTAAGAGAGAATATCTCTTTGACCTATCATTTTCTTGGAAGAACCACTATCAATGAGCCAAGTGTCCTCTCTAGGTGTTACTGATCCTGAGAGGGACGAGATTAAGACATAGTCTTTGATTTGTTCTCTTAACATCTTTGCGAGTGGCTCTTCACCTTCAACTGCATGGGCATGATGTATTTTGTTTTTCCTTGTGTATTCTTCTTGTATAGTTGGAAAATATCTTGCAATATGTCCCATGTTGTCACAATGGTAGCATTGGACATATGAGTAATCTCTTTCCTTTCTTTATCCTTTCCTTTGGAATCTCTTTGGTTGAGATTCTTTAGGACTAAATTTGCTTTTGGGGTGAGACTCTTTATGAGTTTCTTTCTGGAAGTAATACTTCTTTCTTCCTCCTTTAGTGTGAGTAGCTAGGGCTTGATTTGCGTCTCTCTTGAAAGTAAAGATTCCCAGTTGGCTACTCTTGATTCTTCTTGAATGCATTCTTCCCACATACCGTCAAATAGTAGTTTCTCCTTTCTTGCACAAATAGTTTGGATGAATTCATCCAAAGGTATTGAGAGACCATTAAGGGCTAACATTATAAGTTCATCTTCATCTATAACATCTCTGATTGCTTCTAGTTGTTTTTTGAATTGGGATATTCTTGGATTGATTCTCCTCTCTACATCCTTGTATTCTTGAGCTGAGTTCTTAGATTCATCTTTCGATTTATTTTATTTCCTTCGTATATTCTAGTTAGGGAATCAAAAATTTCTTTTGAAGTCTTCTTTGATGACACATGACGAATCAAGTGATCTTTGATCGAATTCGCAATGATTCTTTTGGCCCTAATTATGTCCTTGTGGTGTTTTTCTTTATCTGCAGCATCAGTGGGTTCTGGTACTTCTTCTTTGAAAAATATTGCTAGGTCATTATCTTCAAGAATGAGGCCAATCCTATACTTGCAGGCACATATTTTTTCCTCACCTTCCATATTGTCAACAAGCTTAGTGTTTGCAGACATTTTTTACCTGGAACTAGGAAAATGACCAAAAAATGAAATTGCTCAAAATTAAATTCTGAACTTACCAGGAGGTGTGCTTGGCTGAGGCAAGTATCCTGGTGTGGTTATATTTTAGAAAATCCAACTTTTACCCCTTCAAACTTGATCAATGTATTTCTGGACTGGTGCTTCTAGTACTTTGGTTTTCTAGTACTTCTAGTACTTTGTGAAAACTAGGGTTTCACTTTCCGGGATATATAGCCACTGAAACGTTGCACTAAGGGTGCCAAAGTGATCCTTGAGGAAGGGAGCACTTTTCTATATGGTTTTGGGGCTGAAATACTTCTCCAACAAAAATTCCTAATTTGAATGTACGACAAAAATGACGTTTATCACTTTCTCTTGTGAAAGATGCTCTCTTAAACTTAACTCTGATACCATGTTAAGGTTTAAGCTATTATTGAGTTTCATTTCATTTCATTAGATATCAATAGCATAGATAGGATCACTGAGAAATACAAAATCAAAAGAGACACATCATTTATCGTGGGAAACCCTCATGGGGGAGAAAACCCAGCAAAAATTTCTTAATATATATAACCAATACAAGGCTAAGAGATAACTCAAACAAATACAGAAATTCCTCTCCCAAGAATGCACCTCTCTCTCTCTCTTCTTTCTTCTCCAACTACAGCTCCGAACTTGTGCTCTGATGAACAAGTGAGTGTGTGTCCAAATGAGGTGCTAGCCTCTTTATTTATACAATCTAGCAGGTGGCGTTTCACTGGTAGGGCCGACCTTTAATTATTCTGGGGGCCGAATTCTCATTCTTCCTATTACAATTAGGGTTTTACCAATCCGTAAAAGGGGATTTGGTTATTTACAATACCTGACATGATCAATTCACAAAAGGGGATTGATCTAATGAATAATATATCAATAATAAATAGAATACTCTTTGCAGTTACATTATTTCAATAGATAATACACTTACGGGACAACATGTGAGAATCTTTAAAGGACAATAGTAGCCAACCCTTATTACTTTGTGAGTAGTGGTATCCCCACCAAAATGACCCCCGACATCACCGAAATGTAGTTCAACCAACACCTTTTTGGATTCCTCTTTTTGGATTCATCATTAATTAATTGGAAAGAAGTAGATTTAAGCCTAAGTGCTCTTTTGTTTTTGGGATCAATATTACGAGGAGTGGTTTCATACAACAAATAAAATCTAATATTATCATACCATGAATTGTGCATAGTTTGTGTACAACTGATCTATTTTTCATCATGTTGATTTATAGTTGATGTATTTATTTGACTTTCTAATTTCTCAACTGAATCAACCACCAATTTACAAATTCCTTGACCTCTAACGATTTGTGCAGGTGCTATTTCAAGGTTATATTCCTGCAGTGATGTCATCCAATTTTCCCTTTTCTCTCCCAACTCTTTCTGTACTAACAGATTTCTCACGGTAGGGTAAGGAACAATAATTTTTTCCCTGGATTTTAACAGGTAAGACCTGAAATGTTTAATAGCTTTAAAAACAACATAGGTCTGCTGATCTACTGTAGGGTAATTTAGTTATGCTCCTTTAAAGGCAGAGCTCATAAATGAGATGGGTATCTCATTGCTTTATGTATTTTTTTGTGTGAGTACAACGACATAAGATCTGTCAGATGCAAAAGTATATAATGTAAAATCCTGGGAAAAGTTAGGGCACATCAGGGAATGTGTCTCGATTATGGATTTTCTGATAGAATTGAAAGATTGAATTTGTTGTGGTCCCCACTTGTGTAAAACATCCCTTTTAATCAGATTTTGTAGAGGTCTAATCATTTCAGAAAAACTTGGGACAAATCGTCTGACAAAATTAATTTTACCCAAAAAGGATTGCATGTCCTTTTTGGAAGAAGGAGGGGGAAGGCTGGTAATGGCTTGGGTTCTTTCAGGATCAATTATCATTCCATATTTAGAAACTACAAACCCAAGCAATTTCCCTTGTTCTACTGCAAAGACTAATTTTTTTAGGATTGAGTGAAATGTCGAACTTGCAACATCATTCTAACACAACCCTAAGATGAGACATGTGATCTTTCTTGTTTTTGGAAAAGACAATGACATCGTCTAGATAGACCACAACTGACTGGTTGATGAGGCCATGGAAAGCAATGTCCATTGCTCTCTAGAAAGTAGCACCGACATTTATCAGTCCAAAAGGCATTTTTCTGTAGGCGTAGGTGCCCCACAGGGTACAAAAGGTGGTTTTAAGATGGTTTGAAGGAGACATAAGGACCTGGTTATATCCTGAGAAACCATGTAATAAAGATAGTCCTTCAGAACCAGATACTTATTGCAGAATTTGTTCCATTGGAGGAACAAGGTAGTTGTCTTTATTAGAGGCTCGCTTTAAATTTCAAAAATCGACACAAATTCAAATTTCTCCACTCTTCTTCCTTACAGGGACTAATTTAGATACCCATTGAGTATGCCTAACTAGAAAAATTATCTTTGCAGTAAGTAATTTATTTAGTTCATTTTTTTACGGTAGGTTCCAATTTAGGATGCATTTTCCTCAATTTTTGTTGGAAAGGCTAAGTTTGGAGTTTCATAGGAATTACGTGGTGTATGATGTTTGGGTCAAAAGTATTTAAATCATCATACATCCAAGAAAATACATCTTTAAATTCTCTGAACAATTTTATAAAAGCAAACCTTTCTTGTTCATAACACCCTTTTCCCAGATTGATATTTTGAGGACTATCTCACATTCCTAAATTTATAGTTTCGTACAACAAAGAGGAACTGTTTGTTTTGCAATTGACTATCCCTCTAAACTTGTCATGTAGGTCATCAAATTTCTCTAATCTCACAACAGACTTGGGGATAGAGTTTACCATCTTAGATGATGATTCTGGATATCTAGGATCGGATATTACCTTGAAATATTAGAGATTTTCGTCATGAGTGATTTCATCGACAACTGCATCCTCGAAGGTGTCTTCCATATGCAAAAAAAATTATGATCTGTTGATCATCATCAAATAATAGACAGTTCGTGATGTTGTCAAGAATCGATGGCCTGAATAACAATTCTACCAAGAACGTGTTAGGAGAAAGACCTTCACCAGGCAATAATTTAGAAGCAACATTCGCTAGTAAATCAACTTCTAAATTACTTGTCCTAGGAATGGAATTTATATTGAATGCTAGAAATTTGTGCATTAAACCCCATACCTTGGTTTGGTAATTCTTCAAATGCAGTGACAAAAAATGTATTGCATTTCTTACCTGTTTGACTATGATTTAAGAATCACCAAATACTACCAAATTTTTCACGTCCATGTCCAATGCCTTGCTTAGTCCCTATAGAAGTGCTTTGTACTCTGTTGTGCTGTTAGTACATTTAAACTCCAATAGACAAGCAATAAATTTTTTATTACCTATGGGATCGATAAGCACATAACCAACATCTGCCCCTTCCCGGGATTTGGATCCTTCAAAATATAAGGACCGGATTTGTTCGTCGTTAACAATGTTCGGTGTACTTGGAAAAGTTGTTGTTTGAGTATAGGTAGTTACTTCAGATTGTTGTTCTGGGTTGGTGATTGAGGAAATTTCAGTCATTAAATTACTAAAAAAGGTATTCATTCCTTGTGTCTCAATCGAATTTGCAGTAATGATAAAAGGCTCATTTGAGTCGTTTAGATCTGTCACCGTGTACTTGAGGTAACCTTCTCTGTTTATTCTGATCTTGTTCGGATGTCCATTTTCTAGCAACCATAAATGAGACCAGTCTGTAGAAAAATAGCCATGTAATTGTTCTGAACAATCTCTACTAAAAAACATACCATATACTTCAGAAATGTCGACAACAATAATATCAGTTACTTGGCGAACCTTGAGATTGGACGTTAATCTTATCAACACATTTTTAAGTTCACCAATAACTTTGACCTTAGTTCGATCTAACTGAATGATCTTTAAATCAGGAGGTTTTATTTCAGCATTAATTTTCTAGCACAGAGATAAAGGCATCACATTTGACGATGCATCAGAATCAACCATACAGTTATGTACATTCCTATTAAAAATTTCAAAACTTAATAAAAAAGGAGACACATTTTTTCGTGCAGAAACAACATAATTCTGTTGATTTTTTATTGTTGTACCTGAAATAGTTTTATCTAAGTTTCCTACAGTTTTTTATGATGCTTCTCTTTTGTCTTGGTTTTCAAATGACTGTTTACCTGGGACATATTTAGCTTTGTTTAAGTCAGTTTTTCGCTAATTTCTTGTTGATAAAATCATTCTTTTTATTATTTTCAGCAATTCTTTGGAGCATTGACTGTAGGATAAGTGGAAATTTCAGCAATTCAAAAACTGAAATCTTTGCCCTTAATTTTTTAAGATATTCAGCCAAATCATACTCTAAAACTAGGGTAGTTGGGTTTTGTCTTGTTTCAGTTTGCTTTGGCTGTTTTGAAACCACATTTTTACTTATTTCGGGTGAGGGCTTGTTTTGTGTTTTACTTCTAGTGTTATAGGGATGGACAGTTTCAAAGATTTCTTTAAAGATGTTGTCCGGCAAGTGCTCGAAAACGGGAGGAGAGGAATCCTCCTCATTAGGTGTTTTTTCCTCACCTGTATCATCATGATTCTCAGGAGGAGCAGAAACATAATTGTCATGTTCTTCCAATATTGTTTGCAAAGCATATTGTAGACCTTCGAAGTTTAGACCTTCTGTGGTCAGGTTTGGCCGGTTTGGAGGAAAAAGTTTTCTAAAAGGTGGTATGAAACCTCCTTTACTTGTTTATGCTTCCTCAACTGTTCTTTTTAAGTCAATGAACTGATTGGATAATTTATGGAAATCTTTTTGCAAACTCCAAGTCTAATGTTTCTTGTTCATTTTTAGCTTGAGGAGGCATGTTGAGAATTTCTATTTTCTTTTTAGAAGATGAAGATGTTTCAACCTCACTACTTAGATTATCTTTCAAGCTCAGAATGTCTTTCTCAATTAGGAATGCCTCCTCAAAGGCTTCTAATAATGTGTTCTTTTTGGACCTTTTAACCCATATGGTTATGTTGTTATGTAGGGCCTTAGTATAATATGCAACAATCAAGTTTTTTGTAGGCATCGAATCTACAGGGATCTTGTTTTTCAGCATTAGGAATCTCTGGTTAAAGTATTTAACTTTTTCTTTAGGGTTCATCTTTAAACTAGAGATTTCCATTGCCAAGACTTCTGGAGATTTATCATCTTTGAATTTTTATAGAGAACAAGTTTCAAACTTGTCCTAAGAGACTATGGTCTCCAGTTGTTGTGAAAAATACCAGGTTGGGGCATTCCCCTCAAAAGTGTTAGGGGAATAATTTGCATACGACATCTTCGTGCTCGACACTCCAGACTCTAATGACTAGCATAAATTTCTTAATGTGATCCTCAGTTGATTGCTTCGAATCTGGATCAAATTTGGGAAACCATTTCTCTGGATGTTTAGGCAATGGGTGTTGGGGTCCAGGCACAACCACAACATATTGATCGAGCCAAGGTCTAGCAAGATTATTTTGGTTTTCCATGGGAGTTGGTGGAGTCAAAGGTTGAGATGGTTCAAATGAAGAACTTCCTTCATCCAAGGATTCCCCTCTTGAAGAAGGTGGAGAAGAACTAAGTGGGGATGGTGGGATACCTGATCCTCCAACACCAAGGATAAGTGCTTCAATAGGATTGGTAATATTACCACCAAAAGGGTTTTCGGGAAGACCAGTGTCTTGAGGTTGTTCTCAGGTATTTTTGAAATCAAGGGGTTGATTAAGTTGTCTACCAGGTTGTCTGATTCGGAATAAAGCACTTTGAGTTCTTATGATCGATTGGTGAATAATTTATTGGATTTCAATCCCTTGAGGAACTGGTGTCACTGGTTCGATGGGAATGTCAGGGGTAGTGTTTGAGGTAGTAGTTGGGTCAAGTGTAGCGTTATTTTCTGAGCGACTACGTGTTATGATAGGAGAATGATTTTTTGGGGGAGTCTTACGACCTCCATGTGCCATCAATGAATTTTAGACCCTCCTTCTAGCGCCATTTGTTGACGGACGTTTATGACACACCGTCAACTGGAAGGATAGATCTAGACCAGGGTTGTCTACTTAACCCAAGCCATTTAGTATGATCTAACCTGTCGGGTTTAATGGCTCCGTTAGCCAACTAGGGTCCTAAAAACAATGAAAGGAAATAAACTAATCTAAAGCTACGATTCTAACAATTTACGTACTAATTACAAAATGTCGAGCTAATAGTGTTAATATACAATGATTATATACAATTTACAAGGTTTAAATAAAATCTTGTGAAAATCATTGTTTGATTAAGTTTCTGATCAAGATATGAACAATACTCTTTTTGATGTTTAAATATATTAAACTAATAAACACTGAGTGAATATGATTGTAACCATGACACAAAAATAGAAAAATCTAATTAATGCAATCATCATTCATTCGTATGTAAACAACTTTAAATAAAAGAAAGCGATACATCTACTAACCTCTAACTAATCAACAATAAACTAAGTTCCTCTCTCTGCATTGTATGAGCTCCTGCTTGTCCTATATGTAAGGGAAACCTATGACAGAAACAATCAATAGTGCTTCCTGAAGAAATTCAAGGAAGTGTTTTATGCTTTGGAGTGAATTTATAACACCGTAAGGACAACTAATTAAATATCCCTTGACCTCAAGATAACCAATAGCTGAGAATGAAAGAAATATCAATCTTGGGCATTGATATTATCAACCATTTAATATCAGAAGTAAACTAAAAACTAACTAAATAATTGATCGATCACAAGTACAAACTAAACCAACAGGTTATGGACATCATTCAAATAATCAACGATATGAAATATCATGTGGAGACAAGACTAAAGCTAAATCAACAAAAATAGCATCTCATAACATAAAAATGATAGGAGAATACAATGAAACAAGCATTGAACAATTTACACAGGTCTAAAGCCAACAATAAACTTCTTTCCCATATGACTTCCCTAATTATATGTCCATACCGTGGTCTAGAAAAACTGTACTCAACACTAAGAAACAACAACTATTTAAACATGTCTTGGATCAGTTACCTCTTATCATACAAGATAGAGGATGATCCCTGGAAATAAGTTTGTTTTGCAAAAAATAGAATAACAACAGGAATACTCTTGTGGGAGTCCTTACATAAAAAATAATTACATTAATGACATTGTTTTTTTCAAAAATGGGAAATTACTTAAGATAATTGAACCGCTTGATCCATGATCCCTTTTCCTTAAACATAGCATCATAAGATACTACTTACTTGAAATGATAAAATGAAATCATAGTTTAGATAATAATATAAAT
Source organism: Picea engelmannii (assembly GCA_009831015.1). Taxonomy (NCBI): domain Eukaryota; kingdom Viridiplantae; phylum Streptophyta; class Pinopsida; order Pinales; family Pinaceae; genus Picea; species Picea engelmannii. Next base: position 251,810 of record ML776909.1, on the reverse strand, counting down.
AAATAATTTTAAATAGACTAGCTATATAATCTTTCGATTTTTTAGCTAGTATTAAAATAAAAACAAAATCAGAAGTGAATCCATTTATTGTTTTTCAAACAGAACAAAATCAAAAAAATAAAAAAAATGAAAACAAATATTTACCATTTTAGAGATTCGATAAAGAAGCATCTGATAAATCCGAATTTATGATGGTGTTGAAATTATTTAAGTTTTTAATAATTACATTACCAACATGTTTAATCCTCTTGTTTTCCCTGTGAGCGTTCGATCGAACACATGCTTTAAATTCCTCATTCTCCCTCTCGAGAAATGATTTTTGTGCTACCATTTGGTTTAACTGTGCTTGGAGATAGGGGATATCCCTGTAGTATCTCTCAACCCAATCAAGAAAGTTTTCACAGTGAACTGGTTCTATGGTAGGTAGAGGTTGAGTCTGTTTTGCAGAGGGCAGTTTAGTCTATCCTGTAACTTGGTTTAGATCATGTAGTATACCATAGAAACCCTCTTGGTTCTTTAGGAAAGGTGGGAGATTAGAAACTAAATTGTACTGTATTGCATCAGTAACGATTTCATTTCCTAAAACCTGATCATTTACATCCTCTTGAGCAATGAAATTATCGATCTCATCTTCAAAAAAGCGATTATCAATCTCGATCATAGGGATCGAGATCAGATGATCATGCTGGCAATTTCTCAAATTTCTAGATATGAGCCTACTTGGCCTCTTTTTAGTAAAATTTACATCTGGATTACTCTGTTTCTTATGCCTGCCATTTCTCTTGACAATTTATTTGTTTAAAAAAACCTGAGTCGGCTCATGAATAGGAACATTAGGAATCCTATCTTTTAACACATCCAAGACCTCTTCCAATGAATTTCTGGGCATGAATCACATCATGGATATTTGCCCAATGGCTTCTGAATAGAAAAAGAGGTTCGATCTATGGTCTCATGGTCTTCTTGTAGATTATCACATAGGTTTTCGATAGTAGAGTTAGATCTACATGGACTGGGGTTTTTATTCAGATGGATAGGTGATTCTATTTCATTTTGAGGTACAATAAAATTATTTCTAAACAAGAAATTTCCCCAACTATCCCCATTCTTATAAAGATGCAAAACCATGAGGATTTAGATAAGGCCATGGTGAAACAAGCTCTATTGTGGGTTTAATTTATTCCTTTGATAGAACTTAGCCATTTTCTGTAAACTCTTATGCAGATAAAAAGGCAAATTCAACTTGAAACCTAGAAAAACTATGAGAAAGAAGACATGATACAAGAATACTAGGCCATATATACCTTCACAGGTAATAAGTTGCTTCAACATTAAGAGAAATCCATGTCATCGGGGTTTGAAAATAGAAATTGGTGTACCTTTTGGGCAACAAAATGATTTCTGGGAGGCCATGAGTAAATTCCAGGGCATAACTTCGATTTTTACATTTTTAAACCATCGATATCCCTCTTGGGATAGTCTTGTATCTTTTGCAATGGAATCCTCTATCACCTCTAGTTGCAAATCCCCAATATTATCCTCGGTTCCATCAAATGTCTGAGTGAAAGATTGGGCCACAGTGAGGCTGAAACCCTCAAACCATCTGATGAAACCATCCCAGACATATGCCACAATGTCATCCATGACATCATCATGAGATATGAGAGCTTGCGAACCATTTGGTTCAATTCTTACCACAAGCACCATTGATATGTTCACATAGAAACAACAAGGCCGGTGAGAGGTGGGTTTTGTTATCCAACACACGAAAAGTAGAAAGAGGTCTGCGTAATCGGGAGGAACCCGATACCTAAGGATTCAAGAGGCTACCATAACACACATTTGGAGCTCTAAGTGGGTAGTAACCAGAGGACGTGCAGGACAGGAAACCACTCTAAGAAATGAAAACCAAACCCAAAATATCGGAACATACCTCTTGCGATAATGAATGTAGGCATGATTCATGTAGTATGAAGGGATGATGTTTGAAGGTGAGTGTGTCAACCTTGTACCTGGACAACAAGATCATGATACGACTACTAGGAGTAGGATTCATATTTCGAATTAACCCAAAGTTCTGCTAGTTGTGCAATCAAGCATATGTCAAATGTAAAAACAATATAATCAAATATAGAAATGACTAAGTCATATCTCCCAAGGCGATTAACTCAAGTGTTATGGTAATGGATCAACAAATGAAAACGATAAGCTTACAAAATTTAAGGTTTATAAAAATATAGATGCCCTTTAGGTGTAATCCCATTTGTAAAAAGAAAAATCCACAAATTGTATGATGACTACTCAAACAATTTTTTTTTTCTAATTTCATGCTTTCAGTCATGAAATTAAACAAAACAAATGATAGATTAAAACGGTGAACTCTTACACATAGCTAGGCCAATGAATCTTCTCAAAGCTAAAAAGCTATAAAAAGTTTGCAAAGAGGAGGCATCTACAAAATAATTTATCCCTTGGCGATGACATTTTACCATGATAAAATTAGGCAAGAGTTTTTGGCTGCCAACACATAGGTAATAGGGGTAAATATATTCATAGAAGAAGCAGTATAACCGACAACACTTCTAACACCCTGTTTTCCTCCATAATTTTAATTATGCTTAAGACTTCATATGATTATGTTTATGAAGCTTGTAATCATGTTTTGATTAATGAAAACAATAGACACTGACTAAGGAGAAAACAAAAATCCTTGAGAGCAATATCCACAATATCAGATTTGGAATTGATGAAGTGGACAGGTGAAGCGTAGCTTAGATGTTTTAGTGAAGAAAATAGGAAGCTTTCTTAGCATGCTTTCCTATACTTGTAAACATGAACATACACCTGCCAACAATTCCTAGATTGGTACGGAGCCACGTGACTAGTAATGGAAGTTAAATTGGTGGTTGAAGTATTAATAATTGCTAACCATTTGGTCTCTTGAAGAGTGAAAGGGTCGATTGAACAACTTGATGAATATGACACCATGGATTTTCCCCTTCATAAGAATTCAGACTCCAAACAACAATTTGTATCTGACAGAAGCCATGGGAATCCCAAGAATTGGAGGAGGAAGAGACCATAGGTGAAAAGTCATCATTGAGAGAGGAAAGAGAAGTGAACAAGAGAAGGAAGTAGAAACACAGACAGAGCAGAGGAGAGAGCATGAAACACCAAGAAGAGGATACTTTGAGGAAGAGTTGGAGCGACAAGCTCACAGGCTAAGGGCACAATGAACAAAGATGTTCACTAGTGCATATCAATGAGAAGAGAAGGGAGTGGAGATATTTCCTTGAGGAAAATATGAAGATTGTCCAATTTGATGATGATCACCTTGAAACAAGGAAGATTTGAATCCAGATTGAAGCGATAAAGCTCTGCAACTTGGTACTTATTGGACATAAACTGACACTATTAAGGGGAGGTCATCAAGGGACTATCTAATGAGAAGGGGATCCATCGTGGATAGGAAATCTAGTTGATAAAATAACTGATAAACTTATGGAAGCCCTAAACTCAGTGGGAAGGGGGAGAATTCTTCTATTGTTAGTGGAGGAAGGAGAGTAATCTTCCTGGATCATCCAAATTTGAAGACCAAATGAATCATCCCCTTATGATATCATGGCTTGGAAAAAGGGCGACGTACTATAGGAAGGCACTCTATAGTATGGCATAAGATTGGGAGGGAAGGCATCCTCTCTTAGTTAGTTGGTTGATGATACTTTCCTAAACAAATAAGTGTTTAACCTGGCTTGTTTATTATCTGATAATAATGTAGATGTGTGTTTTCTAGTTTAATGGGAAAATATGAATGCATTTGAGCGTATGAAATCTCTGACTAGAATGGAATGTATGCTTTCATTTCCACTGATAATCTACTAAATTATTGAAGTCAATTGAATACTGTGTGGTCTTGTGTATTCCTGGAAGTCTTGGAACCTTGAGGGGAAAGTTTACAAGATATGGATAAAACTTGCGTTTGGGAGGTGATAGGAGAATATCGGTCTCTGAGAAGTTCTAGGTAGGGTGAGAAACCCCAAGTTATTTTAGAACCTCTTATCCTTAAGTGGAACTCTTTCAAGATATGAAATAAATTCACTTACGATGAAGTCGGAAGGAACATGAGGGTCTTAGAGTAGTTTATGAACCTTTGAGTATCTGGTAAACCTTAGGGTGTTGGCTTGTTGAAATCCAAAATTTGACTGAACCTGAGTCAGACGGTCTTCCAATGAAAAAATATGTTCTTTGAGTCGGAATGAATCTTAGCCTTCGATTCGTTTCGAAAAATGTATATGAGCCATTCGTTGGGGACAATATCTTCGAAAGAAACCAAAATTTGGAGTAGGGAACTTTGACGATGATGAAGAGAGGCAATAGACCTTAGACATATTGGAGGATCTATCCTCACTATTGGATCTGTGAGATTCATTTTTTACGAAGAAAGGCCTGAGAGAATAATGGGTTGTTGACTAGGTGGAGGCCAGAAAGGAAAAATTTAGGTTGTGGATGCCGAGCTTAGTTTCGTTGGGAGAAGAATATTCGACAGTCTTGAGGAGGAGGTTGAAACAATGGGTAGATGCCAATGGAATACTTGGGAGTCTTTGATCTATCAGAAGGGGTCCAGACAAATAATAGTTGTTGGATCATATTTGACTAGCTACATAGGGGGGGAACTAAGAACATCAACTATTCCCCAGATAGAACCCGGAGGTTAAATCTTGACCGTTGACGGAGGTGTTGTGATCACCGTCATATTTGGCCGAAGTGATCATTGGGTCCAGGCAGTTTATATTAGACTTTGAAGTTGAAGTGAGTGCACTTCAATGATGATGAAGACCTTTACAAGGTTAGGTGAGGGTCATTGATTGGTGAATGGGCCAAATAGAATCTCAATTGTAGATTGTTGTAGGTACCACCCAGTTGTCTTAGAAGAGTTTCAAGCAAAAGCATTAATCTTCATGCAATTTCAAGGCACCGACATGATTAGAGACATTGGGTGGAAAAGTTTCAGATCCATTGGATCTGGATACTAGACTCATCATATTTCATCATTTAGAACTTGAGGAAGGGGGTGACTTATGTCTTCATGAAGGAGAGTGAACCCCAATGACAACAAGGAAGGGTCCAGAGGGATTGGAACTATGGATTTGATGAGCCAAGCGAAAGGTGCCATGTCAGTGCCACATAAGATAGTGTGAGTGACAGGTATCCACATGGATGCCATGAGGCAGCAAGTTGGAAAAATTTGAGTTGTCATAACCCTGAATAATGAGCTCATATTTGGGAAAGATTAGTTTCGTGGGAAATCTCTCGATGAGTAGAATACAATTATAGGGTGTATTGCTTGAAACGAAGTAAGTAGAAGAAGATAAATCTTGACATACCACCATCCTAAGTCAGAGTTAGGGGGTCAGGTGTGTTATACAGTGGTATCAAAGTGGGGTTCTAACTCTAGGCTTGAATGGAACACACCTAGGCCACTTAAAACTTTCTTAGAATATTTTTATGATGGTCGAAGTGCATATTTTAAAATGTTGATGTAATTGATAACAAGGATTATTGTTTTAGTGCGTAGGACATATTGAAGGGAATGAAAAGGTGAATGGTGCAGTGCATCATGGAAGGAACAACACATTTTAGAGATGAGGAATCTGATGGTCGAAGGGATATAGAAACCCCTCCATATTTTATGGCCATTGTTAGAATCCTAAAGGAATATAATTAGAGGTTCATGAAAGCTCGGGCAGAGCAGACAGTGTTGAATGTAGTATTACTATAGAGTTTTTCTAAAATCCAGAAGCATCTGCAACAAGGCCCTAGTAACGCATAATTGCAACAATCAAAAAATTTGAAGACCTCTTCGGATTCCCAAAGACATGGGTTAAGCCATAGTAATGTGGGGAGAAGTTATTCCAAGAAAATGCATTGGGACACTATGAAAATAAAATTGGGTGGAAGTGGTTCCACAGAGTTATCTAGTAGGAATATTACTTATGAATAATTGTCCAATAGTGACATTGGAATGAGTGTTCCAAAGAGAAAGAAGATATGTTCTCAAAATTCTCTAATTGAATAATTCAAGAAGACTAATCCACCTACCTTTGATGGAGAGATTGAGAAATGAGAAGAAGTTGAGGCATGGTTGTTTGTTCTGAAGAAGTACTTTTAGGTACACAATCACATCGAGAGTATTGAGGCAAGGATTACCATTTTCAATTTGAATGGAGGAGCCTCCATTTGGTGGGAAGACCTCAAGGAAATCAAAGGATTGAAGGAAAGAAAACTAACTTGGAATCAATTTGAAAGGTACTTCAAAAATACATACTTATCGGAGAAGCATTTTGATGACAAAATCAAGGAATTCCATGAGCATAAGTTGGGTCAATTTACAATGGATGCCTATGCTAAAAGATTCATGGAATTTCTAAGGTATGTTCCTTACCTCAAGGATTAAAAATCAAGAGTGAAATGTTTTCTTAGTTAATTTCCATAGTCCTATCAAGACATAATTGAATTTGACAAGCCAAAGACATTAGAGGACACTATAAGGAAGGCCAAGTTATATTATGATCAATCTAGGCACAAACAAGAGCCTTCTAAGGAATGGAAAATAAAGGATAAGAGTGGATTCAAGAAGAAGGGATTCAAATCCTTTCCATACAAGAATTCAAATAAGGGTGAAAAGTTTGGTCAACTAAGAAGAAATGTGCACCAACAAAATTTTCCATCTCAAAGTGGCAATAAGCCAACATAACAAGCAAGAGAAAGAGTAGAGGAACCAAAGAAAGGATCTCTACAATGTTGGGGTTGTGGATAACCACACTTGTTGAGGGATTTCCCTCACAAACAACATGCCAGTAAAAAGGTGTATCACATACAAGAAGCATCTACAGTCAATGATGTGGATGGAAGTATTCCAAGGATATATGCATCTGTGAAGAATCGACAAGTAGACAACCGAGCTCCTATAATGAAGCTGGAAGGTATAATTTCCAAGAAACTTGTTTGTATTTTAACTCACCATGGATTTAATCTTATTTATGTTTCACCTCAAGTTGTTGAAGCATGTGCCTTATAGAGGAAGAAGTATGCAAAAGCCTGGTTATTTCAATTAGCCACATGAAATAAGAGAAAAGTGGTTGAAGTCATAGAATCTTGTCCATCTGAGATAAGTGAACTGCATACGCAAGCAACCTTGAATATCCTACCCCTAGGATCATATGATGTGTTGTTGGGTATGGATTGGTTAGCTACCCACAAGGAAAATCTGAACTGTTATGTGAAAAATTTAGAATATGAAGATGAAGAAGGCAATGCAATAATCTTGTAAAGCATTCAAAAGCTAGTTTCAGAAAGGAAACTATCGGCATTGTAGCTTAAGAATTTTAGTTGGAAAGGGTGCCCCTTATATGCTATACAAGTGCTTAACTCAACAAAAAGAAAGGAGATGAAGGATGAACATCACCCTATGTTATGGGTGTTAGCACCGTGATTTTCATAGCTAAGGTTAGAGGTTTGTTAGCAGTTTGCAAAGCCATTCATGTTAACACCAATATTGTTTTTATGCCTAACATCATCTAACATATCCAAGGGTCAATTTCAAAAGGAATATTTATCATTTATTATTTCCATTTCCATTCGCAACTGCGCACTGCAAAATTCGCTACGTCGCGCGTGGAGGATGTTGTCACACATGGAGGATATTGTCGTGCAGAGGATGTTGTCATGCATGGAGGATGTTGTCATGCAAATGATTTTTTCACTCATAGAGCATGCTATCATGTAGAGGATGTTGTCACGCAGAGGATGTTGTCATGTGTGGAGGATGTTGTCGTGTAGAGGATGCTATCATGCAGAGGATGATGTCGTGTGTGGAGTGTTAGCGTCAGAAGTCACTCTTGGATTGCAACAACACAGAGCCCGACGCCCATCATTTTATGTCATGATTTGTTTATAAAAAGGGGGTGATCGAATGGAAGTTAAATCAAAATAATATGTTCTAACTCTGAAACTAGGCTAGGCATGCATGGGAAAGTGAGGTCTTAGACAAACTTCAGATAGTGAGTTGTAGTAAGGGTGAATAGGGGGAAGACTTGTATAAGAGAAATGCAAAGGTATGTCATAAACATCAGGTTTCTAACAGACTGTAGGAGAAAACATATAAACACAAGATCTTCTTACATTCAAATGTAGAAAACCGGAGAATGCAACAATGCAACAATAAATCCTTTATCGTAACATAATTGCAATAATTCATGTGAATCAGTCAATCATGAACTCCCTCAGTATGAGATGAAAACTAGATGGGGTAAGGAAACTGTCTGTCATTAAACAAGAAATCTTACATAAAGATGCATAACCAAAGAACTAGACTGTCTATTAAAACTTTACAATCGGGAGCTTCGCTCTACCATCGATCCTTTGAAAAATATCAAAACTAAGTATATATACTCCTAAACATTTGCCCATCAGAGGCCTCCTAGACTTCTGGGATGAGGTGTCTCTTCAATCAAATCTGGCTTGCACTCCTCTGTCATACGCCACCTTAATTCTGTATGGCTCACGCCAGGGGGTAGCTGAGCCCTTAAATGCTGAATTAGCATGCGAAGACTTCCCTAGGGAGTCGAGGACTCAACATGGCTACTGTGGGAAAAAACCAGCACAGAGGACCACCTCGGGCGGACTTCCTGCTGGGAAATCCATACCTTGCAATTAATGGGTGAGGTGAGGTTTTATCCACCCCCTCTCTTCTTCATTCATTCCAAGCAGGTATTAGGATTGAGATCAAGTCAAACCGGCATCTGGAGAACACGGTGCTCCCCTTCTGAAACTCAACTCGACACTTTTGGACCCCTTTGTACAGCCTTTTCTACTCCCTCAAGTGACCACGAGCCATGACCCTATGCTTATCCTCAAAGGCGCTTTTGTCGCTTCAGGGTTTGGGGCTTTGAGATATGAAGCCCTTACCCTTAGAACTCCCGAATGCCGACATGCCGATGTGATCACCCACCACGCATCCTTTTGGATGGACAACTAAGATTACGTCTTCGGCGTTGACACTATGAAAATTCCGAAGGGCCCCACCCGTGGCTCAGATCATGCGCTGCATGTCCTCCTGATCAATGGTCCTGATCCTTTCAGGATTTCTTGCATCGAGAGTTCACGATGCACTTCTTCCTTGAAATCCCGATCGACTAAACTGAGAAAGCACAGATGTGCGCCACGTGTCCTTCAGGTGAACAATCAAGATATCATTTGTTATTTAAAAGGTGTTGTCTTCATTCCTAGGCTTGCTTGACGTGACCTAGTGCTAGGACCGTGGGCTCAGCTCCAAAGGTGCCTTCGGCATTTCGCCGATCGACAATTTCAGCTGCAGTGAATGGGAGGTTGCTTGTCTCTCGAAACGTTGATCCCCGAAATGCTGACTGGATGCCACCTGTCCTGACTAGATTGGACGACCCAGATTTGTAATATAGGTGCTATCAATTGCACTAATCTCAGTGCAACTCTGTTAACTGGGATTCCCCGCCGACCGTTGATCTTCTTTGCCAATTGATCCTTGCCATTGAAATCAGATTGCTTGCTCACCTACTTGCAAGAATTGGTGCTAACATTAGGCTCCATGGGGGATAGAGTCGTCTCTGTGATGCTCTAAGAACTCATTTTGCAGTTTCAATGCCTTGTTGTTGGGCTATGGAGTCAAGATCAAACCTCCTGCTGAGAAATATATGCCGAAAAGTAAAAAACCAAACAAACTAAACATAGACGCTCCAGGGAGCTTATTTATGTACAGTCCTAAGATAATAAAATCCTTTACATGGGGGTAGGTGAAAGAAAACTTCCACCATAGCCATCCAAGCAGCTTCCTGAATAGAATCTTTTTTCTTCTGCCGATGGTCACCAGCAGATGGTGTAACCATGACAGCAGAACGACTACACTCTTCAACTTCTCCTCATAGGCTAAAGTTGATATGAAATAGGGTAGCTCCAAGGCATAAAGGACATGCCACTCCATGTATTTACTAACAGGGTCATAGAATGAGTGGCGAATTTCAGAAAATGGGCAACAGGAAACCTCCTCTGCTACAGAGTTGCTCACATGTGGCTGAATATCTCTGATAAGCACAGGTGAGTGGATGAATGACGTAGGCTCGTTGTTCTCAGGTGGTGGCTGCTTGCTGACTGGATCTAAAATGAAATATGTGCTCTGCTACTCTTTTGGTTCCTTTTCCTCTTCTTCTTGGCTTCCCCCCATATCAGATTCATATTCATCATAAATGGGAACCAAGGGATGGATCTGCTCACTATCATGTTGGTCAATGTCTTTAGAGTGATCAAATGTAGGATAAGCTTGTTTCTCATCATCACTATAATATTCACCCAAAAAGGGCTAACCCTTATCCCTATGATCTTCTTCCAGACAGGTGGTCCCTTCAAAAATATCTGTTTCAGGGACAGTGGGACCTGCTGCTTCTAGCTGCTCATACATAATATTTCTCTCTTTAATCCCAGGTAAAAATATATCATGAGAAAGCCCCTGGAGGAAAAGAGAAAAATCCTCTTCCACAACTAACCCCTCTTTAAAAATGAGAAGGTCTTTGTCATCATAAGCAGGGTTGCTAGGAACATTTGCTTCAACCCGATACCTAGGTGAGCCATTTACTATAGACCACATCTGCTCTATAAGCTCATAATTTTCACAAGAGGCATGTTGATATTTATGAACATCTAAAAGAACAGGTGCATCTGAAATAATGTCAGATGCGTCCATTCTAGGGCTAACAAAATTAATATCATTCAACACCTCTATTTTTTCATGGCAAATGCTTTCCTCCACAGTAAAAGCTTTATCATGGACATGGTCTTCAGGGCCAGCAGAGGCTTCATGTAGCAAAGAAAACTCCTCACAATAGTTTTCATACAAATAATCAGCTGGATAGTAATCTTTACAAAATGAATTGAAAGCTGTATGAAAATCTATCAAAGAATGGATACTTGTAGTGGGAAGAGATCGACACCAATCAAGAGTAGCTCCCTTTAATGAATACCTGAAGAGATTAATTTGGACATCTTCATGCATGATATTAATTTGATGAATAACCTCATGAAATTCTAGTAAATGCTCAGCTGATACCTCCGAACTCTTTGCGTGAAATTCAGGGAGGAAATTTTCTCATATGTCTTTATCAGGAAGTGCATTAGGAAAACCAACTATCTGGGAAAAGTCACAGAAAGAAAATCTTTGAGCTAAGATTTTCTCCATATAGAACCAGTGGAGTCGCTGATTGATCCTTGAATCATGGAGTCGCCAGGTGAAAGATTTACAGCTTTGACTATGCCTGGTCCTTGTTCACCATCAAAGGCTAGATCTTAACATTGTCGTTACCCCAGGAAATATCTCAGGCTGAGAAAGCAGCTACTGAGACCTTCTCGAGAAAGCTCCTCTGGGTCCACTTTCAGGCGTGCTAAAGTAGCGACAACTGAAACAGTGATGTGGAAACCTTGGAGTCACCAAAGCGGATTCACCATGTGCACAGTAGCAATTTTTAAGGGCTTTGATGCCTAATGCACCTTCAGAATCAGAGGCTCAATGTCGTTCAATCCCAGGGAAAATTTTCAACTTCTTCCCCGACAACGACACCAGAAATGTTAGCGTCAGAAGTCACTCTTGGATTGCAACAGGAGCAGAGCCCGACGCCCATCAGTTTATGTCACGATTTGTTTATAAAAAGGGGGTGATCGAATGGAAGTTAACTCAAAAAAATATGTTCTAACTCCAAAACTAGGCTAGGCATGCATGGGTAAGTGAGGTCTTAGACAAACTTCAGACAATGAGTTGTAGTAAGGGTGAATAGGGGGAAGAATTGTATAAGAGAAATGCAAAGGTTTGCTATAAACATCAGGTTTCTAACAGACTGTAGGAGAAAACATCTAAACACAAGATCTTCTTACATTCAAATGCAGAAAACCGAAGAATGCAACAATGCAACAATAAATCCTTTATCGTAACATAATTGCAATAATTCATGTGAATCAGTCAATCATGAACTCCCTCAATATGAGATGACAACTAGATGGGGTAAGAAAACTGTCTGTCATTAAACAAGAAATCTTACATACAGATGCATAACCAGAGAACTAGAGTGTCTATTAAAACTTTACAATCGGGAGCTTCACTCTACCATCGATCCTTTGAAAAATATCAAAACTAAGTATATATACTCCTAAACAATTTCCCATCAGAGGCCTCCTATACTTTTGGGATGAGGCATCTCTTCAATCAAATCTGGCCTACACTCCTCTGTCATATGCCACCTTAATTCTGCATGGCTCGCGCCAGGGGGTAGCTGAGCCCTTAAATGTTGAATTAGGGTGCGCAGACTTTCCTAGGGAGTCAAGGACTCGACATGGCTTCTATGGGAAAAAACTAGTACAGAGGACCACCTTGGGCAGACTTCCTGCTGGGACCTCCATACCTTGCAATTAATGGGTGAGGTGAGGTTTCAACCACCCCCTCTCTTCTTCATTCATTCCAAGCAGGTATCAAGATTGAGATCAAGTCGAACCGACATCTAGAGAACACGGTGCTTCCCTTATGAAACTCAACTCGACACTTTTGGCCCCCTTTGTACAGCCTTTTCTACTCCCTCAAGTGACCACGGGACGTGACCCTATGCTTATCCTCAAAGGCTCTTTCAGCACTTCGGGGTTCGGGGCTTTGAGATATGAATCCCTTACCCTTAGAACTCCCGAATGTCGACATGCTGATGTGATTGCGCACCATGCGTCCTTTTGGATGGATGGCTAAGATTACGTCTTTGGCGCTGACACTATGAAAATCCTGAAGGGCCCCACCCATGGCTCATATCATGCACCGCATGTCCTCCTGATCAATGGTCCTGATCCTTTCGAGATTTCTTGCACTAGGAATTGATGATGTGCTTCTTCCTTGAAATCCCAATCGACTAAACTGCGAAAGCACGGAAGTGCGCCACGTGTCCTTCAGGTGAACAATCGAGATAGAATTTGTTATTTAAAAGGGGCCTGCCTTCATTCCTAGGCTTGCTTGATGTGACTTGGCGCTAGGATCGTGGGCTTAGCTCCAAAGGTGCCTTCGACATTTTTCCGATCGGCAATTTCAGCTGCAATGAATAGGAGGTCCCTTGTCTCCCGAAACATCGATCCCCGAAATACCGACTGGCTGCCACCTGTCCCGAATGGATCGAATGACCCAGATTTGTAATATAGGTTCTATCCATTACGCTAATCCCGACGCAACTCTGTTATCTGGGATTCCCCGCCGACCATTGATCTGCTTTGCCAATTGATCCTTGCCGTTGAAATTAGACTGCTCACTTCCCTGCTTGCAAGAATTGGTGCTAACATGGAGGATGTTGTCACATAGAATATGTTGTCACATAGAGGATGTTGTCACATGTGGAGGATGTTGTCGAGCGTGGAGGATGTTGTCGCGTAGAGAATGATGTCACACAGAGGATGTTGTTGCACACAAAGTGTAGTGTGCCCTTTTCACTACCGAGGCTTTCAAATCTCTCTCTATCCAATCTGTACACGAACTTTTTACATAACTCATACTGGAATAATATAACCACATGCATTCAAGAAAAGTAATACATTTAACTCAGAGTAAAACATATGAATTACTGCTATATTCAACAAGCATTTAGCCTTATCATATTAATTTATATACACAACATAAAACATGATACATAAACAGCTGAGTCATGCAAAACAAGATCAAAGCATAATTTAGATACTTATCTTTATCAATGGTGGAATCCACCAACCAAATGCAGACCTTCCACAAACCTCCAAGTTGTAGAACGCACTGCTCCTCAACTCAATAGTGGGTCACCCCCGAGCTGGGACTAAGCTCCACCCCAGGGCAAGGAATCCAGACTCAGGCTGAGGTTACAGGGAATTCAGTCACACACAACCACCAGGAAGAACGCTCTCCAGGAATCTCCCACGCTCACTGCCCACAGACCCTCATTCCCCACATGCTTGTTCCACCCTAGGAGAGTGCACCTTCTCTGTCACCTAGACAATCCTTCGGCTGCCAGTCTTCCTTACCTTGGGTTATAGGAACAGACCGGACTGGAAGTCTCCGGGTTCTGTGGCAGCTACAGGGTTCCTTCCAAGAGTTCTCTCCTTCCTCTGCACACTCTCTCACCTGGAGGGAGTCACTCACAGGACAACAAGCCTCACGTAGTCCAGAACTGTGTGCCACAACAAACACAGGGAAAATAGACACAGGCTTCCCAAGACCCAGTTTAGCAGTCACAGGATGTTCTTTGGGTCAAGATTTCAGAATAGGGCTTCACGTACAAGCTCGCTCAGCTTTTCCTGGGCAAACAGGGCCTCTTCCCTAAAATTGACATGGACATCTCGTTTAGGGAATGGACACACTGGTTTTCTCTCACAGACAGACTTCACGATTCTGAACAAGGGTAAACACGCATTCTTCAGCACCCAACCTCGGTTTCCTCTCTGTAACAGACATATTCAAGGTCTCTTGCAGACTGTCTCGTACGGCTCCTCCTCAGGGTAGTCAGGTCGAATGGAATGTGAGAGATCCCCCTCACCATTGTTCCTTTCCCCGTTTCAGGATTGCACGAGGTCTCTTGCAGACAAGCTCGCACCCCTCACACTCAGGGCCGTACCCCTAGGTCGAATCGAGGAGGAGGAACCCTTCTCATAGCTCGTCCCAACCTTTTAGTGCATGCGCCAGGGTTGACACTTGTCACCCATGGGACTGCATGCGTTCCACCAGCATGCGTTCCTCCCACCACTTGGGAAATCACGTTTCCTTCTAAAAGGACTTAGGATAAAACATATGATGCACATATCTTTTGAAATAATATTAAAATATTATTTCTAGGTTTAAGCCCCCTAGGCTTAGCCCCTTTCCCACCTTCAAGCCCCTAATTCCTTTCCCACTCTATGGACGCTCAGTCCCCCTTCACTCATTCATCGTGGTCGGTCTGCACCTGGCGGTGTTTATATTTTATTAAATATTCTGCATACATACAAGTACAACAACAGGCTCCTGGCCTTCAAACACTTAGGCTTCCTGGCCTAACGACCACATAAGACTTCCAGCTTATACAAAACTTGGCTCACCAGCCTATAGAACACATTTACAATTCATTGCATATATCATGATCTGTAATGGGGCTTGGCCTTGGGGACACTACAATCCCCCTCCCCTTATTTTTGCACTGTCCTCAGTGCAACT
>ML776909.1:221764-232876 GCA_009831015.1 Picea engelmannii | reverse complement strand
TCTGTACCTTCTACGCTCGTCTCCTGGAATCTTTCGAACTTAAAACAAGTTCCCTCTATAAGCACTCCTTACACTGGATATGCACACTCTACTAACTAAAGCTCTACGCTATCTCTTCTGAGCTTTGTTTTCTGAACTGGAAGAATTATGTGTCTCTTCCATTTCCTTTCACTTTGTGGCAATTCCAAAACAGTTCTGGCACTCGTCAACCTTCTGCAATACAATGCGCAGACAACTAGAATTTGTCAAGCCTTCGTTTTCTTGACAATTCTTCATCATTCATAAACAATCCAATTTATGAAAATGTTTTCAATTTCACAAATTTTCTGAGCTCTGCTCGGCTCTGTACTTTTCGGGTTTTTTCGAAACTTCAGTTTTCGGGACTTTCGGGTTTTCGGTACCCGGGACTTCGGGTTTTCAGCACCTGGGAGTTCATTATGCAGTGACTCCCCACCTCTTGTCATTTCAATTGCCGAATTCCAAAATTCCGATTTACTTTACCCTCCGGGCCCACATCGCACAGTGGTCACCAACAACCATGGTGGCACGTGGCACATTCATGAGGGTCCACATCACTTTCAATGACATCATCGGGTCCCACCTCTCTCTCTTCTCTTCTCGTCCCACTGGAATATGGTACATCTCCATGTGTCCACGTCCATTCCTAGAAAAATCCGACGGTCAGATCTTTCTCAGATCTACGGTGCATATCCTTTCGTGGTTTTGGGCTTCCAAACGTCGATGTGCTCTAACTCCTGTTAGCCCCCCGGGCTAGACTCGTGGCTCACACAACCTCCCCTTATATGACCACATTCATACCTCCTATCTAGGTTTCGTACTTTCCAATGCCAAAACACATATGTCCTCAGGATTCACGATTCCCTGAACCCCGATTTCCTGGTGGATGACTCTCCTTTCGGAACTTTCCCGAATGCCTCGATATCGGCCACGCGTCCCCAAGAATGGACGGTTCAGATCTAATCTCGGGATTTCACAACTTGAGATTCCATGATGACAAGGTTCTATGTCAACGCAAAACCCCGGTAGCCGATATACCGATGGGTCGCTCGATCTCTACCACATGTCTCAACTAATGGACGACTCCGATCGATTCTGGGATTTTTACCATGAAAATTCCCGATCTCATGTCATCGTGACTCTCGATTTCATGAATGCCGATATCCCGATGGCCACGCCTCTCATCGGGAATTTGCCTCTGTTGTTCACGAAGGCTTTAACCCCCGTGAAACTCTCGACAGATCCGATGGTTGTCGGGTCTCTGGATCAAGATCCAACGGTCCAGTTCTGTTCTTCCTGTGCACACACTCCAGAGACTAAACTCCGAGCATCTTCACCTATTCTAATGGCTGACAGGTTCTTAGCTCTAGATCTGACGGTGCAGATCATTTCTTCCTGTGCTTGTCCTTGAATCCCCAATGGATTCTTTGACTTTTGCGCCTCTGCAGAGTCTTCACATGCACACAGAGGTGCTATTCGTCCTGAGCTTTCCTGTAGCTTCGACCTCCACAGAAACTCAGTTCTTTTTCTTTCCTTTCTCCCACAGATGAAGAATTTGACACCCTTTTGGATGTCCTCCTGCTCAAGAAACCTCTTGCTGAGCCTTCAGGGTGTTCAACGACCCTGTGAAGATCCTTCAGTGGATTCTTCCTCTAAGTTCCAGAACTCAAAGAGTTCTCTTCTCTTACTGTTCCTGTCTGCACAATGTCTCAATGCCCACCTGGCAGAGTATCTTTTCACAGAACGTTCAACAGTTCATTCCTCTGTGCACTCCTTGCACCTGCTCAATGCCCACTTGGCAGAGCTCTTAGAATCCCCTAGTGATTCTGGTTCTTCTTGAACTCACAATAGAGTTCTTCCTCAGCACCACTGTGCATATGCTCAATGCCCACTTGGTAGAGCATCAACAATCCTCAGTGATTCTGACTTCTTAAGAACTCACAGCAGAGTTCTTCCCAATGCACCACTGTGCATATGCTCAATGCCCACTTGGCAGAGCTTCACAGAACTCCTTAGAGATTCTGTCTGCAACTGTGTTTCTCATACGCAACCTTCCCTCCTGAGGTGTTCAGCAACCTCAAGGTCTTCTCCCTTTGAGTTGTTGATTTCAGCTGTGTGCCCACCTGGCACGTCTTTGTCTGAATCCGCAGAGTTCAGATATGCAACTTCTATGCATGGCTATTAGAACCCGTAGTGTTCTGTCACACCCTCTTGGTATGAAGCCTCAAAGACCTCTCAAGCCTGAAACCAAATCAACTCCTGCAAGTGCACAAATACATCTACAACATAAATTCACAGCATAAAATAGAACACACCAAGACATTCATTCAACACAGAAATACATGCAGGTAAAACTGCTTCTGTTTGTATTAATAAAATGCCTCTTTACAAAGGTGTTCCTAAGCTCAGAATTTAACAGAGTCTCAACTCCTTCTCTCCTCTGCTCTCTACTCGCAGACTCTCTCCTATGCTCCCACACACTTCTGGTGTGGAGTCATCTCTCCCTGTGGACTTATGCCACACTGGCTGCGGTCTCATAATGCTGCTATACCTCCTAAGCTTAAAAACTTGTCTAGCAACTCCTTGACACTTTGGAGCAAACCAGGGTCCGAAATTGGCCTTTCAGACCCAATTTCCCCTCACATTCTCAGTCCAAAGACCGTTCCACTGGCCCATCTAGGCTCAGTGTCGAAACCTTGGCTCTGATACCAATTTGTAGTGTACCTTTTTCACTACCGAGGCTTTCAAACCTCTCTCTATCCAATCTGTACATGGACTTTTTACATAACTCATACTGGAATTATATAACCACATGCATTCAAGCAAAGTAATACATTTAACTCAGAGTAAAACATATGAATTACTGCTATATTCAACAAGCATTCAGCCTTATCATATTAATTTATATACACAACAGAAAACATGATACATAAACAACTCAGTCATGCAAAACATGATCAAAGAATAATTTAGATACTTATCTTTATCAATGGTGGAATCCACCAACCAAATGCAAACCTTCCACGAACCTCCCAGCCGTAGACTGCACTGCTCCTCAACTCAACAGTGGGTCAACCCCGAGCTGGGACTGAGCTCCACCCCAGGGCAAGGAATCCAGACTCAGGCTGAGGTTACAGGGAATTCAGTCACACACAACCACCAGGAAGAACGCTCTCCAGGAATCTCCCATGCTCACTGCCCACAGATCCTCATTCCCCACATGCCTGTTCCACCCTAGGAGAGTGCACCTTCTCTGTCACCTAGACATTCCTTTGGCTGCCAGTCTCCCTTACCTTGGGTTACAGGAACAGACCGGACCGGAAGTCTCCGGGTTCTATGGCAGCTACAGGGTTCCTTCCAAGAGCTCTCTCCTTCCTCTATGCACTCTCTCACCTAGAGGGAGTGGCTCACAGGCCAACAAGCCTCACGCAGTCTAGAACTACGCGCCACAACAAGCACAGGGAAAATAGACACAGGCTTCCCAAGACCCATTTTAGCAGTCACAGGATGTTCTCTGGGTCAAGATTTCAGAATAGGGCTTCACGCACAAGCTCTCTCAGCTTTTCCTGGGCAAACAAGGACTCTTCCCTGAAATTGACATGGACATTTCATTCAGGGAATGCACACACTTGTTTTCTCTCACAGACAGACTTCACGGCTCTGAACAAGGGTAAACATGCATTCTTTAGCACCCAACCCTGGTTTCCTCTCTGTAACAGACATATTCAAGGTCTCTTGCAGACTGGCTCGTACGGCTCCTCCTCAGGGCAGTTGGGTCAAATGGAATGTGAGAGATCCCCCTCACCACTATTCCTTTCCTCGTTTCAGGATTGCACGAGGTCTCTTGTAGACAAGTTTGCACCCCTCACACTCAGG
Organism: Picea engelmannii; assembly: GCA_009831015.1. Classification (NCBI taxonomy): domain Eukaryota; kingdom Viridiplantae; phylum Streptophyta; class Pinopsida; order Pinales; family Pinaceae; genus Picea; species Picea engelmannii. Next base: position 228,982 of record ML776909.1, on the reverse strand, counting down.
GCCGTACCCTTGGGTCAAATCGAGGAAGAGGAACCCTTCTCATGGCTCGTCCAAACCTTTTAGTGCATGCGGCAGGGTTGACACTTGTCACCCATGGGACTGCATGCATTCCTCCCACCACTTGGGAAATCACGTGTCCTTCTAAAAGGACTTAGGATAAAACATATGATGCACATATCTTTTGAAATAATATTAAAATATTATTTCTAGGTTTAAGCCCCCTAGGCTTATCCCCTAGGCTCAATACTTAGCCCCTTTCCCACCTTCCATCCCCTAATTCCTTGCCCACTCTGTGGACGCTCAGTCCCCCTTCACTCATTCATCGTGGTCGGTCTGCACCTGGCGGTGTTTATATTTTATTAAATATTCTGCATACATACAAGTACAACAATAGGCTCCTGGCCTTCAAACACTTAGGCTTCCTGGCCTAACAACCACATAAGCCTTCCAACTTATACAAAACTTGGCTCACTAGCCTATAGAACACATTTACAATTCATTGCATATATCATGATCTGTAACGGGGCTCGGCCTTGGGGACACTACACAAAGGATGTTGAGTATGCTATCGCACAGAGGATACTATCGTGCAGAGGATGCTATCGCACAGAGGATTTTCCTGTGCACAGGCTACAGGGTGCGTTGTGTAAATGACTGGTTTAGTGGTCAACTTCAAGATCAATTTATGACCAACAGGAGAGGAATTTTGAAATCCCCGAGAGTTTGTTTTCGAGGACAATCCAAATAATAAAAACCTCTACCAAATTTGCAAAAGGTGTCACAGATGGAGATATTCAAAGGAATCTTTGGGCCCTATTTTTCAGTTTTAATGATTTCCTGTTTGAGACATGTTTTTGCGACATGTATTCCAACTAGCTGGATATGCATTTCAAGAAATCAAGAGAGTTTTTTCTTTAGAATGAGCTTACCTATAAAAACCGTTCTCATATTTTACACAACTATTATAGTTTCATAATTACAAGTAGCTTTTTAAAGCCTATTTTTCATAATTTTGCCTTCTGAAAAGAAGGAAATCAGTTAAAACATGTCATTTGATGTTTGTAATGGTTTCTATTTTGGGAAAGGGGTCAGATTTAGAAATGGTGAGATGGAAAGGAACTATAGTGCTATATATTTGATGGTATGAGAGGAGAGAGAGGTTGGACCCTTATGGGATCAAGACTTGTTTATTTCTTTGAAGTTAATGCAGAAGTTGCCTCTCTCTGAAATTTGAGATTCATCATGGTGTTTATGTTCACTATCTATTTCTAGTATATCATTTCTATGATTATGTTTTTATTCTAGCATTGTCTGAGAGTAAGTGGTAGGAATTCGTTTATGTTTGATGCTCCTTTCACACTGATGATGCTTGTTATCTGTTAATGGTTACTTTTACATAATTCATATTCATTTGATGCTCTATTTAGTAATTAATCTTTGTGTCCTTTATTCTAAATCTACACTGGAGATTCATCCATTGATTGATGCCTGTAGTGTAGTGGGATTTCTTCTCCTTTCCATCTCTCATCTCATATAATTTATTTGCTAAGCATAACGCCTATTTTGCCTCGAATTTGTAGAAAGAAACCAACCAGCTGTTGACTGTAAAAAACATTGAAATCCAGGCCTTGACTCCATTTCCCAATGGTACCTCTCCCTTGTTTGTCCTACCAACCCATTTAAATCAAAACCAGACCTGTCCTATTGTAGAATTTGACCTCTGTTCATTTATTGATGAATCCTTTGAGGTATTACCAATCATTAGACATCTGAGAGAGCCCTCACTAATTGTATAGGTCATAATACAATCTAAAGGTGGTTGAAACAATTACCTTGGGGTTTTCTTTGATATATCCCAAAGAAATTTATGAGTTCTAACATTTTGGTGCCACTGCCGGGGACGAAGGTGAAATTTTCCCTGGAATAAAATGACAAAGATCATATTTGACTTTTGATGGTGAACATAGGTCAAACATAAGGTGGTTGTACCATTCACTCGGTGACTCCAATCAAGCTTCAAATGCGATTCAAGGACTCCACTAGAGAATGAGACCTGTTGACAGAGATATGGAAGAGAAATATGGAAAAATCAAGTACTCGAGCTTAAGTTTAGTTCAAGAAGTTCTTTTCTATTTTATCAATATCTTCTTGTCATTTCCTGAGTTTTTCAAAATAATATTTCTTCACTTACTGCATTCAAATGAAGCCCATAGATCTACCCTTGTATATCCTTCATTCCAAATTGCAGGTATACCTCCTTCTTGTATATATGATATTCACCAAGCTTCTTACTCTGAGCCATATGATGTTCATGATCATTCTTGTGAGCTTAATGAAACCAAAGTTGAGCTTGTACCTTCTGTTCTTAATCCTGCACCCTCCAATATTCAAGAAAGATACAATCCTCTTCAATTGCCTTCCATCCTTCATGAATTTCCTCTGAAACATTATAAGTACCTTCCTAGGTTCGATGGATAGCTTGATGGACATTCAACCGAAAAACATATTCAAATCTTTGAGCATTTTATAGACTTTTTTGAGATTGTACATGATGATGTGTCTATGAGGTCCTTTTCTCAGTCCTTACAAGGAGATGCCAAAGCATGGTTCAAATATTTGCATCCTCGGTCAATTATCTCGTGGGATGAGTTGAGGGAAGCTTTCTGTATATTTTGGGGTGAGAGAAAGTCATGGTATCTACTCCTTTCATAGTTTTATGCCATGAGAAGAATGAAATATGAAACCATCTCAAATTTCAATAGGAGGTTTGCTAGTCTTTATTATAAAATTCCTAAAGAAGTCCAACCTCCTGAAGATGCTTCCATGCTCCATTATGTAACAACCTTTAAATCAGACTTATCTTTTCTTCTGATGGAGAGGAAGTCTATGTCTTTGCAACATATGTTCAACAATGCTCAGGAATTTGTAGACAATATTCAAGCATGTAAGGAGTTGCAAAATCAGATTTTGGATGAGAAATTGAAAGTTGAGGAACCAAAGACTGTGCATAATATGTAGGAGGCTGATCATGTCATAAGTTTTCTTGAAGGATGTCATGAATATGTGTTTTCAAAGAATGATGATCAGCTAGAAGAACAAGATGTTGCCTCAATTTTCTTGTTTGATGACATTACAAATATTTTTGGTGAACCCAAGTATGATGAGGACAATGACCACTATGAGGTTAACTCTTTAGAACAAGAAGTTGCACTTTCCGAATATAAAAATGATTGTTTTCAACTATCCAAAGAAATCAACAAATGTGCATATGACAGCGGTGAAGAAAATGAAGAAAGTTTTGAATCAGGTGAAAGAAATTTACCATTGTGTTTCACTTCTTTCAAACTGCTGAAGCAAAATGTTTATAATGTTTCAAATAAAAAAACCTCCAGGCATGATGTTGAATATGAAGAAAGCAATGGACTTGCCAATGAAAGTTATCTTCCATTATATTTTTCTTCCTTTGAATTGTTGAAAGTAAATCATGAGATAACAGAGGAAGTAGTGAATTCTGAATGCATTCACGGTGACATTGCTTTACATGAGAAAATTGTTATCAATGAAGAGGACCAACAACCTTCTCATAATTTTAATAACCTTGTTGCTGATTACATGAAAGGTTATTTCAGTTCAGATTTGCAGCATGTGATCAACTACCATCTTGGAAATAAATATGATGGTCAATCAACATCAGTGTTAGATATGGATTCCTTGCCACCAAGGGTTTCATTTCAATCAACACTATCTTCTAATTCAGAAGATGTTTATTTCCAACAGTCTCAGTAGATTTTTCAACCTCTTTGTGGCAATCAACAGATTGAATTACATGAAAACAAGGATGCATTGGAAGGGGTAAAACATGATTGTTGTTTTATGTATGTTTTTGAGGATCCATTTGCAATTTTGTTGGAGGCAATAAACAGTCCCAATGTTTTTAATTTTTTTGAGACTTGAATTTATGGATAAATTTTTGAATGACTTATCAATAAGCAGGCTTTGGAGCAAACATGTGCAAAGGAAACAAATAGTGGATAAAGTGCTTGCATTGGCATTTTTATTTCACTTGATTGACATTTTTTTCAGTAGTTAGGGTAGGTAGTTGTGAATAAGCTCAGCATGGTGAGCATTTCTTTCAACATTTTTCAATTTGTATTTTTAGTTTGGGTTTGGTTCAGTTGCAGAATAAGTTGGTGGTGAAACAGATTATAGGTTGCAGATCATAGTATATGGCTTGGGAACAACCCAATGGATAAGGCATGTGGTCTACTATTCTTTTCTACCTCATAGGGAGGATAACATCCCCATTAGAGCCAACTGTTAGCACCATGATTTTCATAGCTAAGGTTAAAGGTTTGTCAGCATTTTGCACAGTCATGTCTGTTAACACCAATATTGCTTTTATTCCTGGCATCATCTAACATCTCTAAGGGTCAGTTTCAAAAGGAAGCTTTATCATTTTTTATTTCCATTTCCATTTGCAATTGCACACTGCAAAATTTCCTACATCGTGCGCAGAGGATGTTGTCGTATGTGGAGGATGATGTCACACAGAGGATGCTATAGCATGTGGAGGATTTTGTCACGCGTGGAGGATGCTATCATTCAGAGGATGTTGTCATGCACGGAGGATGTTTTCACACAGAGGATGATTTCATGCATGGAGGATGTTGTCACACAGAGGATGTTGTCATGCAGAGGATGTTGTCGCGCATAGAGGATGTTGTCGTGCAGAGGATGTTGTCATGCATGGAGGATGTTGTCACATGTGGAGGATGTTGTCGTGCATGGAGGATGCTGAGGATGTTATTGCTTAGATGATACCATAGTGTAGAGGATGACATCATGCAGAGGATTTTACTGCACACAGGCTATAGGGCATGCTGCATAAATGATTGGTTTAGTGGTCAACTTCAAGATCACTTTATGACCAAATGGAGAGGAATTTTGAAATCCCAAAGAGTTTTTTGTCGAGAAAAATCCAAATAATAAAAAAAATTCTCATATTTGCAAAAGGTGTCATGGATTGGGAGATTCGAAGGAATCTTTGAGCCCTATTTTTGAGTTTTCAGGATTTCCTGTTTGAGAAATGTTTTTGCGACATGTATTCTGGATATATGGAGATGCATTTCAAGAAAACGAGAGAGGTTTTTACTTAGAATGAGATTACCTACAAAAACCGTTCTCATATTTTACACAGATTTTACAGTTTCATAATTACAGGTGGAGTTTTGAAGCCTATTTTTCATAATTTTGCCTCCTGAAAAGCAAGAAATCAATTAAAACATGTCATTTGTTGTTTGTAACGGTTTCTGTTTTGGGAAAGGGGTTGGAGTTCGAAATGGTGATTTGTAAAGGAACTATGGTGCTATATATTTCATGGTATGAGAGTAGAGAGGGGTTGGAACCTTGGGGGATCAAGACTTGTTTATTTCTTTGAAGTTAATGCAGAAGTTGCCTCTTTCTGAAATTTGAGATTCATCATGGTGTTTATGTTCAATATGTGTTTCTAGTATATCATTTCTATTATTATTTTTTCTGCTAGCATTATCTGAGAGTAAGTGGTAGGAATTTTTCTATGTTCGATTCACCTTTCACACTGATGATGCTTGTTATGTGTTAATGGTTACTTTTACAGAATTCTTCTTCATTTGATGCTCTGTTTAGTAATTAATTTTTAAGTCCTTTGTTCTAAAGCTGCACCGGAGATTCATCAAATTATTGATGCCTGTAGTGTAGTGGGATTTATTCTCCTTTCCATCTCTCATCTCATATCATTTATTTTTTGAGCATAGCACCTATTTTTCCTCGAATCTGCAGAAAGAAACCAACCAACTGTTGACTATAAAAAACGTTGAAATTCATGCCTTGATCCATTGCCCAATGGTACCTCTGCCTTGTTTGTCCTACCAACCCCTTTAAAGCAAAAATAGACCTGTCCTATTGTAGAATCTAACCTGTGTGCATTTATTGATGAATCCTTTGAGGTATTACAATTCATTAGACATATAAGAGATCCCTCTCTGATTGTATAGGTAAGAATACAATCTAAAGTTGGTTGAAACAATTACCCTGGGGTTTTCTTTGATACAACCCAAAGAAATTTATGAGTGATAACAATGGGAATTTAAGGATGTATTTCCAAAACAGGTACCTGGACTACCTCCCAAGAGATATCTTGATCTTTTGATAGATATCGTACTTGGAGCTATACTAACATCAAAATTACCTTATAGAATGAGTATAGAAGAGTTGGTGGAGATGAAGGTACATCTAAAGGAAATGTTGGATAAAGGTTATATCAGGCCAAGTGTATCCCCATGGGGAACACCATCCTTGTTCATGAAAAATAAGGATGGTACTTTGAGACCGTGTATTGATGATATACAATTGAACAAGATGATCATCAAGAGCAAGTATCTTTTACCCATAATTGATGATCTCTTTGATCAACTCAGAGGAGTTGCAGTCTTTTCAAAGATTGCTTTAAGGTCTGGATATCACCAAGTTAGAATTAAGGATGAGGAAATCCACAAGACAACCTTTAGAAAAAGTCATGGACACTATGAGTTCGTAGTGGTGCCATTTGGACTTACAAATGTACTAACCACTTTCATGTGTTTAATGAATAGCGTGCTCAACAAATATCTAGAGAATTTTTTCATGGTATTTTTGGATGAAATATTGGTGTATTCCATAACTAGAGAAGAGCATGAAGAACATCTTATGATGGTGCTACAAGTGTCGAGAGAACGCCATCTCTATGCTAAGATAAAAAAAATGTGTTTTCTTTCGAAAGGAAATCCAGTATTTAGGTCACATAATCTCAATAGAAGGAGTGGTAGTAGACCTTGAGAAGATCAAGGCAATAATGGATTGGCATGCTCTTAGGAATGTATATGATGTGAAATATTCATGGGATTGGTTGGGTATTATAGCCTGGTTTATAAGGGGATTTTCCAAGATAGGTAATCCCATTACCTCATTACAAAGAAAGGGGAAGAAAGTTTTATGGTCACGAGAGTGCAAGGCTAGTTTTCAATAGTTGAAGTATATTTTAAGTAATTCCCATGCTATGAAGATGTTAAGGTCCTAACCCGCACATAGGTAGATCAATGTATTCAGATGTAATAAAGGTCAATATTAATAAGACCTTTCAATAAAATAGAATAAGGCGGATGTAAGAAGACCTAATAGAAGCTTCCGCTTCTAGAAGGATCT
>ML776909.1:152368-187149 GCA_009831015.1 Picea engelmannii | reverse complement strand
AGTATTAAAGGCATTTAGATGTTCTGTCACAGAATCTCCATCTTCCATCCTAAGATGATACAACTTCTTTCGAAGAAACAACTTGTTTACCAGGGACTTTGATTGATAAAAATTCCCTAACTTATCCCATAGTTCCTTGGCTGTAGATTCTCCCGAGACATTCAACAACACCGAGTCTGCCAGGCAGAGTCGAATGGTACTCCTTGCTCTTCTATCCAACTTGTCCCAATCTCACCGAGTCTGCCAGGCAGAGTCGAATGGTACTCCTTGCTCTTCTATCCAACTTGTCCCAATCTTCCTTCAACATGCCAGTAACTGGTGTACTAGTAGTTTGTGTGTTGGTAGGTTGTGTACCAGTAGCCTATGTGCTTGTAGACGGTGCACCAGTAGGCTGTGTACCAGGATCCACAACGATCCATTGTTCTTTGTCTACAAGAAGGTCCTCCATCTTGAGCTTCCATAGCTCAAAGTTTTTACCGTTGAACTTCTCTATCTCGATTCTAGATGAGCTCACCATTCCTCTTACTTTACTCAAATCTCCACTGCAAAAGCTCCCACTAAACCCAGTTTTATCACAGACCCAAGATAAAATTGATCTATCAAGACCGAGCCAAACCCTCAGCAACAAATGCGTCCCTCTGAAGCCAAAAACGTGCTTTGATACCACATGTAAGTTTTAAACCTGCGAAGTAAAGCAATGCATATAGATTCTTAAGCAATATAGAAATTAATCAATGGCTCATACACAGAGTACATAGAGATTTTTACCGAAAACCCTCAACTGGGGAAACCCTTCTTATTTTCATTATATCGAATTTCACCATTCGCCATACAATATATACAATGTTTTCAGGTATTCTGTAGATACCAAAACCCTAATCCCTTAATCCAGGATTAATTTACAAATCAGTTAAAAATAGCAAAATTCGCTAAAACTAGCAAAAACAGCCCCAAAAAAAATTTCGGGGCACTGCCCCGAATGTTGCACGTAACCAGGGGGGGGCATACCTGCCCCCCCCTGGGACTCCCCTAGGAAAGAGCCCGATGCACATGACAGAGCTCTAGGTGAAGGGATCGTCAGACGCAGTTGTCGTATCTGACGCACCCACACACACACACATGCAAAGAATATAACACATACCCAACATTTTACCTCTTCATTCATGAAGTCTTATCTCTGCTCCAGGTAAAATAACTTTGTTCGATCTTAGAGTTTGCATGAAAACTGTTTTTGTTTTCCAAAGTTTACAGTGGATTGTTTGTGGGAATTTTGGCCTGTAACATGCATTTCGATTTGGGTTCCTTTCTGTTGGCATTTAAGTGTTTCAAACTAGAAACATCAATTGGAATTCTATTATGTTTGAGGTATGTGGTTGTGCTGCACCTAGAGAAAATGTTGGTGTTATTGTGGTATGATTGTTGGCAAATATCTTATGGTGAATACACTTGGTTTCGCTAATTTCTTATGACTTAATTTTAAAGGGTTTTCTTTGTAAAAGAAAGAGGAAAAACAACACTCGGGTTTTGTTACTATTGTAGTGTACCCTCATTGCATATCCCAACTTTTGAATATTTGCAACCGTTTCATATTACCATTACCACTATTTAAAAGTTATGGCTTTGCTTGCAACCATTCCTCAAAACCTATTCCCATATGTCTGCTCCGGGCCTTGTTTTCCCATCTAATATATGGACAAGTAAAAAAATGCAAACCCAGGTTTGAATTTTCGTTTATGGTCTCAACCCAACAATGGAAGATTGGTTAGACTCACAAAACCATGGCTCGCTTGATGTTTACCCATGACGGAATTTTGTCGACTTTGAAGTTGATGTGGGCTTGATTCCCACCAGGTTCGTATTGGGGTTTCGAACCTGATTAGTTTTTGCAGCGGTTATTTGGAGTTGTAGTGTAAATTGTATGTGATGCATAGTTGAAAGGTCTTACGAATTTTTTCTCTCATCATCTCATGCCGAATTTAGGCATTCCGATTATGATTACGATTGAGTCAAATTTATTTGTTGACAATCTCATGCAGAACACTTTATTAGTTTAAAGGATATCTATGGTTTTAAAAAAAAGGGAATGAAACTTGCAAGTTTGATAATCCTGTAATTCAGGTATTGGGAAATTTAAAGGAAATGTTGCCATATCGTGGATATTGTATGTTAAAGAGAAATGTTGTCTTCATAAACAAAATGTCATGGATTGTGTGTGTTGAAGTTTAAAAAAAATGGTATGGCACAACCATAAATTGGTAGGAGTTTTTCCATATAGTTTGGAAATAATTGGCATTATAAACAACGAATATTCAAATGTTTTTGGGAAAATGATGGTAATGATGATTTTAGAATTAATAAATATTATTTTTGGTAACATAACAATAATCGTCTCATTCCCATTCATTGTCTCATTTTTTGTTCATTATATGCCCACCACCTTCCCAATAAAATTTAATTCATCCCATGTTCTGTTATCTTGAATTTCATTTTTAAGATAAAAGGATTAAAAAGGATTGGATGATGATTTTAGTTGGTGAGTTGTATCAATGGATGGATTTCATATGCTTCTTTTGTGAATGATAGAGCCAACATCTTGATTTTACTTAGGTAGAGTATTAGTGAATGGATTGTTAAAAATTTTCATATTCTGATTGGAATACTGCTTTAGGATGAGTTTTTTTAGTAGGGGCAACAATGGTAGAGGTGCAAACAAAGGTAGATGAAATAATTGGCAAAGAGGCCATAAAAGGCCACGATTTTCAATACATTTTGATGTTGATCCGCAAAAAATGAATCAAATTTTCCAAGATGGATTATTCAATTTAGTTGGCCAAGGGATTGTACAACCTAGACATGAGGGGCCTCCTTTCTAGCCACATCAAAACTTCTCTAGTATCAGTGTTCCCCCTCATGTTTCTATGCAACCAGAACCACCTGCCAATGATGGTTGGAAAGAGATTGTCCATTAGCATGCTGCACATCATCATGGTTGGACTACACTATCGTTACCACTTCCCCCTCCTCCACCTCCATTCAATTCAAATTCCCAAGCTGATCGTGTTGCTAAAAACTATCATCCCTGAGCCAGAATTAAATAAAGGAAAAGGGGTGGTAAATCCCTCCAAGTCTTCCAAATACTTCTCTGAATCAATGTCCTCTCATCTCCACCTCAAATATAGTTTCTCCCATGTCATTAGTGAAATCCACCCACAAGGTTCCAATCAATTGAGGCTATTGCATAGGAAAAATCAGAAAAAGGATCAAAAGAAGGCAATAATGAAAAGAGGCAAAACACTTCTCACAACAAATATGGGTTTTAATGATTTTTAATGTTATTCTTTTTCGAGGACATATTTATTGGTATGATGATAGAATGTTATGGACAACAAAGACACATTTAGACATAATGTTTTGGACAACATGGATATAATTCTATTTTTGGGCAATAGTCATGTTTTATTTTGATACTAAAATATTTGACTATTTATATGAGGATGAGAGTTACAAGGTAAATATTGAGTTAATTTTTGGGGTGTTATATTTCATATTTTGATGATCATTAAAGAAATGAAAATTGGAGTGACAAGGGGTCCCACCTATTTAGTTATTATTTAAATAGACCCTTATTTATGTATTATTATTTATTTGTCTCAACTTATTAGTTAATCTAATTAAGCTTAACAAAAGAAAGGTAGTTGAACTACCATAACGTATTGGGAAAGAATAAAAGATCAATCAAAAGAAGAGTCAAAGGGAGAGAGAAAATATGGGAAAGAATAAAATCTCAATAAAAAGAAGAGACAAATGGAGAGAGAGAGAAAAGAACGGAAACTTCTGGTATAAGGTCTTCTCTATAATTGTGAGATAATTCTTTTCTTCATTCATTCTGAGTTTACTAGAAATCTAAACCATCTTGATGACAACATGGTCTTATTGAAGACAACAAGATTCAAAACATAATCATATCTTTCAACAACTTGTTTCTAAAATTGTATGATCTATCTTTGGCAGTTTGTGTGTTCTTGTTCGTTTATGGATTATATTTCATGTCTGATACAAAATATTTTGTAGAGTAAAATGACAACATTTTTATGGCAAGATGATCCAAATCTTTAGATTCAATTTTCCTTTGTTTTCAGATTCTTTTTGTACGATGCCCATAGGAGACTTCTAAATCTGACTTTGGTCCCCACCCTTGCAGGGGTTTGTAAAGAGAATTGTTCTTTGTATCTCAGAATGAAGTTAATATAAAAATCAGATTCTCGATTTTAGTCTCACATGTGTATCTTAATGATATTTTCAGATTTTTCTTTTATCCTTGTCTCTTATCCATGTACACACTTATGTATATTTTTACTTTCTTTCTTTTGCACAGTTACATATAATATATACAATTAGTGTTGGTTCCTTGTACATATTCCCTGTGGATCAAGTGATTGTTTTGAATTTAAGGCTATAAACTCCATGTGACATTGTCAACTATCTTTCCTTAGCCTAGCAAGATCTGAAAATGTTTGAGTGAGGTTCTTCGTACCTTTTCCTCAACATTTATTTGGAGACCATACTGGGAATATCTTTCCACATCTCTCTAGTTGATTGTATCACTATTGTATTTTATTTTCCTATTTTTTCTGATTACTCTTTGACTGATATTTCCATGATAGTACCCATTGTGAGACAACCTAATATTGGAAATGGTCTTGATGACCAAACCAACATTACTTTAACTTTATTCAACACTATTTTAGAAACTGCTAGTACTCGTGCTGAACTTGAATGCTCTTGGGAAGCAATTAAAAGGTACATAATATTCATGAACGTTGGGAATCTAGGCAAAGGCAACCCATAAATCAACAATAAACTTTCCTCTTACCTGTTTAATCTTTTATTTCATGTCCTTTAATTCTCGTATTTCTTGAAGAAGAAGAGGATCGTCCCCTGAAGTTACCCCTATTTTTGAAATAGGAAGGAGTAAAATTGTCTTATCAACACAACAAAAATATCTTTGGTGAACCCTATATGATTCTGCAAGTTCATCCTCATTACCCATACCTATCACATTCAACGTGACATATTCAGGTAGTGGTAGTGGTACCGAAGGTTCCTCCTCGCAACCCTTTGCTTCATTCGTGATTCGTAGTATCTATAGTCATCAAGTCCCTATTCAATCCACTACCAATCCTGCTAAGGTTATTAAGAAATATGGACTTTTTAAATTTGAGGAAGATGCTACAACCACCCCTTGGCACGTGTCTTCTCCCTTGAATCTTGCACCATCCACCCAACCATTACCAAAATTCAAGGATCATTTACCTAGGTTCTCAGGAAATGGTACCATTACTACAAATGAACACCCAATAGAATTTTCTAATGCTTTTCATAACATAGGGGCTAATGATAATGACACTTGCATGCATCTATTTGTCAGTTCTTTCAAAGGGAAAGCTGCAGTTTATTTTTTTGACCTCCCGCTAAAAATCCTTTCAACTTGGGAAGAATTGGTTTATTGGTTCAAATCCACTTATGGATAGCCCAAGAGTTGATTTGTACTTTATGAGAAGAATGAAATGAATACAAATTATTAATAGGTTCTTAACAAAAAATAACAGAGATACATTAAAACTGGTTTTCTATTCAATAATGAAATAAGCTGAAACTGTAAAATGCAGCGGAAACAAGCTTATTGGAATGGTGGCGGCTTATCTCTGAGAAGAGATGTGATGGTTGCACACATTCGCAAGAAGAAGATTACAATGAGGCTTTGAAGGCCTTTTTACAATAAACAAGAATTCCAAAACCCTAGACATCCAAAAACCTAACCCTAGGAGATGAAGCGCCAAAAGTCATGTGGGCCCCGTTTGGGTAAGTTAGTACATCAACTTCCCGGGGTCGTAACTTTTGCATATGATCTTTGTTTTAGGCATGGGATAGCCCATTGGAAAGGTATCATTGAGGATATTCATTTTGGGGGCTCAATCATGCCTTAGGCTATCATTGAGGAACTCAATCCTGAAAAACCTTCATTTAGGCCCTCAAAATGGCCCAAGAAGTTAAAACTACTAAAAATAGTAAATTGCCAAAATTGTCAAAAAACTGTTTTGAGCCAGTTGGAAAAGGTGGGTGGCCACTGATATCCATTTGGATCAAGAGTCCAGCTGATCAGTTAAAGGAATACAAAAATATTACCTATAAGGATGGTGAAACCATTAAATATTTTAATATTCATTTCACCAAGATATATAATCAAATCCCCAAACTGATCCATCCTCAAAATCAAGCTGCTTTCATGCATTATTATAATGCTTTACCTTCTCCTTATCATCATAGGCTTGAAGAAAATTCTATCGACAATCTTGGTTTCACCCTTCAATATTTCCTAGAATATGAAGAACAACTTGAAAGAACGGGTCTTCCTAAGGGAGACATGGTCAAGCAAACATACATGCCTGCCATCCTACAACTCATGCAAGATATGAATAATAGGATGATAACCTACAAATGAAAAACAATTTATTCTACTTCTTCCCTCGGGGATTCTTCTTCCCTAATGCCTTTTAGAAATACCAATGAAAACACTTTTCAACCAAAGGCCATAATGAGCCACACTTAGTGTAACTTTTGTGAAGAAAATATTGATGAGAATACTTGCGAGGTTAAACGTAATGCTAGAGATAAGATCTTTGGAAAAACTCCTGATACCACAATTGTTGTTTTAGATTGGGTTGAACTAGAGGATGTTATGGTAGTCAATACAATGAATAAATCTTACACTTTCAAGATAAAATTTGATCTTCCCCACACTTCTTCTGCTCTAAGTTCATCTTCTCAAAGTGCCGATACAAAAATTGTCATAACTTCAAGCAATCAAGGAGTATCTTCTCCTCTTCCCTCTTCTAAGTACAATACCCTTAACCAATTGGCTAATATCAAAGCTAATGCTACCCTTTTGGACATGGTTTCCATCCCATAACAACATAAGCATCTTAAGGACTTTATGGAAGGTAAGATTTCTACCATAGCCAATCTTTTTGAAGGGTCAAAGGAAGAATACTCAACTGTAAATATGATAGGTGTAAATAACTTTAGGAACCCTATAAAAAAAAACCCTTTCTATATCTTTCTAAAAATCATGGATAAAATAGCTCAATTTTTCCTAATCGATGGCGGGTCTAGTCCAATTGTGATGTCTAAAATTATCATGGAAGAGATTGGCTTATGTTGTACCAACAAAGATTCTAGAAGCATGCTCTCTTATAATGATTTGCAGCAATCAACTATAGGTGAAATCAATGATGTAACCTTAGTTTTGTGTGCGCATCCTGAAATAAGGACAACTCTCAATATCCAAGTAATTGATATGCTGGTGAGCAACTACTCGATTATTTTGGGAAGGTACTGGCAAGCCTTAAATGGTGGATACCTTTCACTCGATGGTACACATTTATCTATCCCTCGAAATGAAAAGAACATTATAGTTCTTAGGGAAGGAAGAATTTCACCTTATATAGAGAGTGTTCCCCAACCCAATGTAAATGATCTCGAAGAATATTTGGGGGTGTACTCTATCTTTGCCGATGAAGGTGACACTATACTTGAACCAATTGATTTTGATGATGGCATGTGGCACATGCATTTTGATGGCTTATGTTTAAACGAAGGTAATGGAGCCGACATCATTATATAGTTTCCTATAGGAAAAATTCACAATTTCTCTTATAGGATGGAATTTTCTTGTACAAACAATGTTGTCGAGTTTGAGGCCTTATTGTTGGGAATTGAAAATACATATAATCTTGGTTGCGGCCACCTTACAGTCTTTGGTGATTCCAAACTTGTTGTGAATCTTGTTTGGAAGATTTATGTACCAAACAATAAGTTACTTAAACGTTATACCCAAGTTGTTTGGATGTTGATTTCAAATGTATTATCATTTAACATGACTCATGTTAAAAGGGAACTTATCATTTAACATGAGTGATGTTATCAACCATTAAATTAATAATACAAAGTAGGTGGGACCCCTTTTAAAATATAATAAGAGAAATGGCTCTCATGATTACCTTATGAGAAAGATTCCATAGTTTGAAAATCCACGAGGGAGATCCTAACATGCATCTATGGGCAATTGATGGATGTGGAGTGTATTAGTAATTTGATTTTAAAAAGAGAAAATGTTATTTCATGAAATAAACATTTTAGTTTATTCTTGCTACACCTAGACTTCGATATATTACTCAAACTCTAAGCACAAGTCACATGCAAACTCATGGCATATTTATATATGTGGGAAAATGATTATTATGTTGAATGGTAATCCTCCACTAGCAAGGTATATGGGGCATGTTATTTTGGTATTCAATGTTAAATGGGCATATAATAATCCATGAGGGAGGCCCGATTTGATTTTGATATGGAAATGATATGTTATGTTGGATGATTCGATGGTTGATTTTGTTGATGGAATAAAGTATTGGAGGCTAAGTGTGCTCCATAGTTGGTTGTGGTTGATGAAATTTATGTGAAAAGAGGGGAAGTGACATGTGTTTACTACACGTCGTTCTTACCCTACCTCGAAGCCACCACCTTCACTATTCCACTCGCGCTTGTTTTGGTTGCTCTATTTAGCAACACCTCCATTGTGCTCGGCCTTAGCGGAAACGTAATTGCACTCTGTTAATTGGTTTAACATTCTTCTTAAAGGTATGGTATTTTACCTATTCATTCATGAAGTGTTAGCTCTACTTCAGGTAAAATCGTTTTGTTGGATCTTAGAGTTTGCATGCAGAATGTGTTTGTTTTCCAAATTTTGCAGTGGATTGCTTGTGGGCATTATGGCCATGTAACATGCATTTTGATTTGGGTTCCTTCCTGTTGGAATTTAAGTGTTTTGAACTAGAAATATCAATTGGAATTCTATTCTATTTGAGGTATGTGGTGGTGTTGCGCTTGGAGAAAATGTTGGTATTATTGTGGTATTATGTTGGTATTATTGTGGTTGTGTTGCGCCTGAATATTTCCATCCCTTTCGTATTATCATTACCACTGTTTAAAAGTTATGGAAGTTGTGCATTCTCTTGCGCTCACCTTGGGAATTTTATGAAGAAGTTTTTGATGGGAAATATTTTTTTTGGATTTGCTTGAAGCCATTCCTCAAAAACTACGCCCATGTTTGCTTCAGACCTTCTTTCTCATCCAATATATGGCCAAGTAAATAAATGAAAACCCATGTTTGAATTTTCGTTTATGGTCTCAACCCAACAGTGGAAGATTGGTTAGACTCAAAAAACAATGGCTCGCTTGTTTTCTACCCATGATGAAATTTTTTCAACTTTGAAGTTGATGTGGGTTTGATGCCCACCAGGTTCGCATTGGGGTTTCGAACCCGATTTGCTTTTGCAGCTATTATTTGGGGTTGTAGTGTAAATTGTATGTGATGCACAGATGAAAGGTATTATGATTTTTTTCTCTCAGCCTCTCATGCTGAATTGAGGCATTCCAGTTATGATTATGACTGAGTCAAATTGATTTGTCGAAAATCTCATGCAGAACACTTTACTAGTTTAAAGGATATATATGGTTTTAAAAAAAAGGTAACAAAACTTGCAAGTTTGATAATCCTGTAATTTTGGTATTGAGCAGTTTAAAGAAAATGTTGCCATATCGTGGATATTGTATGTTAAAGAGAAATGTTGTCTTCACAAACAAAATGTCATGGATTTTGTGTGTTGAAGTTTAAAAAGAATGTTATGGCACAAACATAATTTGGTAGGAGTTTTGTCATATAGTTTGGAAATAATTGGCATTATAAACAATGAATATTCAAATGTTTTTGGGCAAATGATGGTAATGATGTTTTTAAACTTAATAAATGGTATTTATTTTAAAAGAACAATAATCGTCTCATTCTCGTTCATTGTATAATTTTCCGCTCATTATATGCCCACCACCTTCCCAATAATAATTAATTCATCCCATGTTCCATTATCTTGAATTTCATTTTTAAGGAAAAAGGATTAAAAAGGATTGGATGATGATTTTAGTTGGAAATTTTGATATGGAGACATTGTTTTTGGAACAATATTCATTTGTTGGTTCCCGTCCATGCTACCTTTTTTTATTCATTACAAAGCCTCTCATCTTCCCAATGACCCTATCATTCCCTGTTCAAATTGCAATTGATTATTGAGTTTGAAATGTGGTGAGCTATATCAATGGATGGATTGCATATGCTTCTGTTGTGAATGATAGAGCCAACATCTTGATTTTATTTAGGTAGACTATTTGTGAATGGATTGTTAAAAGTTTTCATATGCTGATTGGAATATTACTTTAGGATGATTTTTTTTAGCAGGGGCAACAATGACAAAGGTGAAAACAGAGGTAGAGGAAATAATTGGCAAAGAGACCATTGAAGACCATAATTTTCAATTCATTTTGATGCTAATCCACAAGAATTGAATAAGCTTTTCCAAGCCAGATTTTTTAATTTAGTTGGCCAAGGGATTCTACATCCTAGACATGAGAGGCCTCCTTTCTAGCCACATCAAAACTTCTCTGGTGTCCGTGTTCCCCCTCATGTTTCTATGCAACCAGAACCACCTATTAATGATAGCTGGAAAGAGATTGTCCATCATCCTGCTGCATATCATCATGGTTGGCCTACAATATCGTTACCATTTCCCCCTCCTCCACCTCCATTCAATCTAAATTCTCAAGCTGATCATGTTTCCTTTCTAGTACAGTGCTTGCATGCAAGAAAGAGATTAAAGACTACCATCCCTGAGCCAGAATTAGATAAAGGAAAAGAGGTGGCTAACCCTCCAAGTATTCCAAAGACTCCTCCGAATCAATGTCCTCTCATCTCCACCTCAAAAATAGTTTCTCCCGTGTCATCAATGAAATACACCCACAAGGTTCCAACCAATTGAATGTTTTGGATGGGGAAATCAGAAAAATGATCAAAAGAAGACAACAATGAAAAGATGCAAAATGCCTCTCACAACAAATATGGGTTTTAATGCTTTTTAATGTTATTCTTTTTTGAGGACATATTTTATTGGTATGATGGCATAATTGTTTGGACAACAAAGACACATTTAGATAGAATGTTTTGGACAACATGGATATAATTCTATTTTTGGGCGATAGTCATGTTTTATTTTGATACTAAAATATTTATCTATTTATATGAGGATGGGAGTTACAAGGCAAATATTTGAGTTAATTTTTGGGGTGTTATATTTCATATTTTGATGATCATTAAAGAAATGAAAATTGGAGTGACAAGGGGTCTCACCTATTTAGTTATTATTTAAACAAACCCTTATTTATGTATTATTATTTATTTGTCTCAACTTATTAGTTAAGCTAATTAAGCTTAACAAAAGAAAGGTAGTTGAACTACCATAACTTGTTGGGAAATAATAAAAGCTCAATCAAAAGAAGAGACAAAGGGAGATATAACAGAAGGGAAACTTCTGATATAAGGTATAATCTATACTTGTTAGATAATTATTTTCTTCATTAATTCTGAGTTTACTAGAAAGTTAAACCATCTTGATGACATCAGGGTCTTATTGAAGGCAACAAGATTCAAAACTGAATCATATCTTTCAACATCTTGTTTCTAAAGGTGTATGATCTATCTTTGACACTCTATGTGTTCTTGTTTGTTTATGGATTAGATTTCATAACTGATAATGAATATTTTGCAGAGTTAAATTACAACGTTTTTATGCCACGCTGATCCAGATATTTAACTTTAGTTTTCTTTTGTTGTCAGAGTCCTTTTGTATGGTGCTCATCGAAGACTTCTAAATCTGACTTTGGTCCCCACCCTCACAGGGGTTTGTAAAGAGAATTTTGTTTTGTATTTCAAAATGAAGTTAATTTAAAAATCAGATTCATGATTTCAGTCTCACATGTGTATCTTAATGATACTTTTTAGATTTTTCTTTTATCCTTGTCTCTTATCCATGTACACACTTACGTATATTTTCACTTTCTTTCTTTTTCACAACTACATATAATATATAAAACCAACCTTGTTTCCCCGTACATATTACCTATGGATCAAGTGATTGTTTTGAATTTATGGCTATAAAATCTGGGTGACATTACTAACTATCTTGCCTTAGCCTAGCAAGATCTGAAAATGTTTGAGCGAGGTTCTTCGTACCTTTTCCTCAACAGGTTGGAGAAGACCCTTCAAACCATGTGATGACCTTCCATGTATGGTGTTTTTCCAACACATTGATGGATGATAGTGTGTGATCACGTCTTTTCTAGTGAACCTTGATAGGGATTGCAACTAAGTGGTACATTGAATTACCATGCACTTCCCACGGTAATTTCTCATCCTCGTCGATTGCATTTATCAAATTTCTAATTATGTATTCTTTATGAGACTCAGATGGAACTCTTCAAATCACTATGATATAATACCTCTTCTTACATTTTAGATCATATTTATGAATGGAGGAAGAGACAATGGATGATCAAAGTTGAAATGGTATTGTTTTTTAGCAAACTAGTTTGTGAAATTCTCATTGTCTAGTTCTATGGATTGAATGTGAAATCCCTTCATGAAAATTAAATGTTGAGCTCTTTGCCCAATATGCATGTGTTTAGATATATATAGTGGGGTGGATTGTCTCCTTTGTTAAACTATGTTGTTCAATGTTTTAAAATAGATAAAGCAAAGAAACTAAAACTAAAGAAAACAATAATTTAGAGAATCCTGGGTACTTAAACATAATATCAAACCTTAACTTGCATCAAAGCTAAGAGAAAATCCAAAGAGTAAAAATCCCAACAAACTATACATATTAAGAAATTTCCATCAATGCTAGAAAGTTAAATATTCTTGCTTTCTAAAATCATCCTTAACACTTCTCCTAAGTTGTGCCACATAAATTACTCAAACAAACACATGTAGAGTAGAAATTAATCTTTGTAATCAACCTGATTAGGTTGGGTTTTCACACACATACACAAAAGAGGGTAACCCCTCTCACCAACATGATTCATGTATGGTTCTTAGTGAGAGTCTGTCACCAATCATTATTATTGTGAGTCTCTTTCGACATCAGAGACCGGTAGAGGACTGGTTAAGCCTTGTTTTCACTGTATATAAAAAATAAATAAAAAATGTTTATCAGAATTGATTGAACACGTGGCACTCAAACAACCTTTTGATACCATTATTAGTAGTGAAAGTAGCGGCCAATAAAAAACAAAAATATGGTGGGAAGAGGGACCGAGCAAAAATAATTTCGCTTTCAATTTTTAATCATGTTTTTATCCTATTTTATAGTTATAGAGATTTATTTTTATTTTATTTTATTTGTATATATAAATTTAACAATATTTATAAATAAATTGTTTGTGTTTGGTTAAGAACTTGTTTTTTTTTTATGTATATAAGGAAACAAGTTAATAGTTCAAGATCTATAGTTATATCCATGGACTGAAAGTCTACCTCTTTATGGACTATTAATGGGTTATTTCAAATAACTTGTTTTCCTTAAATACCAGTGATGAATTAGCTTGCATTTGTGAAATCATTCTGTATTTACTAATTATGATAAGTTTTCCTACAGTATAAAAAAAAATATAAAAGTCTAGATATTCATTTCTCATTTTTGATGAGACTAGTGATGTCCATTATTAATGTGAAATTTGTGCAATATTCGACAAAAAATTGTTGGAACTTTATATTTGAGTGATTGAGTTTGTATAATTTAGTGCTCCTAGAGGTTTTTAAGGTGTTGAATCTATTTATGCATTTAAAAATGCAATTTAAACAATAGAAAATGATAATTTCATCAAGATGTGTTTTGCCAAATTCCAATGAAAAAACTCGAAAAATGGAATGTTTAGACAATACCTCTCCTTTATATTCTTCAACGTAGATTTTTCTACCACATATATTTCTTGGTTTAATTATATATTATATATAATTATATATAACAGCCTGAGTGGGCCTAATGGTTAAGAACATGTGTTTCCTCTTAAGAGGTCACAGGTTCAAATCCAGAGGGGGGTAGGGTATGTATACCTTCGTAGACTTACCAGTCAAATCGTTGGGTGGAGGGGGGTCCCTTGTCCCACAAACAAGGGGGTCTCATACACCAATTTGGTGTGTTGGCTTGGACATGACCTTAAAAATAGATTATTAATAAATACAGCCTGAGTGGGCCTAATTGTTAAGAACATGTGTTTCCTCTTAAGAGGTCACAGGTTCAAATCCAGAGGGGGGTAGGGTATGTATACCTTCGTAGACTTTACCAGTGAAATCGTTGGGCGGAGGGGGGTCCCTTGTCCCACAAACAAGGGGGTCTCATACACCAATTTCGTGTGTTGGCTTGGCCATGACCTTAAAAATAGATTATTATTATTATTATTATACACTGTGTTCATTAAGCTTCATTTGGATGAACCAACCTATCTTATGGATTTACACTTTGCTATGGGAACACTATATAGCATAAACCTTTTTCTACAATCTTGGATAAATGTTTGGATATTTTATGGAGACTAACATTATTCTTAAAGAAAGAAACTAGAAGAAAGAAACTCTTATATGTCTCTTTTTAAATTGCAAAAATTTTGTTGGCTATGCCTTGTTTATATGAAAATGCAAAATTTATGAAATATCTTTTATATCCATTCTTATGATTAGTATTTTAATTTTTTTTAAATAATCTTGTCCTTGAGAATATTTTTTTATCATTAGTATTCCATTTTTTTAAATAATCTTGTTTCTAAAAATACTTGTAATTTTAGAGGTATTTAGACCAAAGTGTAATACCTCTTAACTTTAACTAGTTAATACTCCAATCCTTAAATTAGGTGTACTAGTTTATATTAATTTTTTTATTACTAATATTAATCACAAAAGTTAAAAAGTATTTAATAATTTTTTTATGAAAAAATTAAAAAATATTAAATCATTAGCATATTTATCGTGATTTTATTTATTATTTTTATTAAAAATTTAATTGTAATGGCCACTTAATTTGGTAAAATTAATATAGTTTACTCCACATCTAAATGAAAAGAAATCTACTTCACTTTTTTCCAGGGAAAAAATTTGCTCAAATTATATTAGACATATAATTTTTTTTTCTTTCAGTACATGTACAGGATTTTCTGAATCCTCAATTGCTTCCATATAAAGTTGATAATGGCATTCCGCACAGACAAAAATATTTAAAAAAATATAGTCCATACAAGTCCTATCCAACTGCCACCGAACTGATGAGAACTGGAAATATAAACCGACCAAAACAACAGAAAAGCCCGATGAAAACATATTCATCTTTCAATATCTGCTTCTCTAAAATAGATTCTTCAATGAATCTTTAACTGTCTTCTTGGGCCTTCTTCACCATTTGTCCATTTATAAAATGTAATCAATCCTTCAATCTCCATCAGTGCTTGCTTAGAAAGAGAATCTGCATTAGAATTAAAGACTCTAAATATATGTTGAAAGGCAATCGATTGGAAATTCTGAATAAGAATTTTCGTTCTTTTCTTCCACCCTTCTATGGAGGCCACCATCAGTCTGCCTTTGTCATTGATCCAATATATCACAACTTTTGAGTCACTCAGAACATGGAGAGAAGGAATTTCCATATGATTTGCTAGCATTAAGGTAGCCCACGCCCCCAAGAGCTCCGTTCTCGTAATTGTTCCTTTACTACAGAAGAAAGTCCACTTATAAACAATTTAATCCCAAGTTTTTATGATTCCACCTGCCCCACTCCTATCACCATCCTTTGAAGTTGCTCCATCAAACCATGCAAGGGAATTTTTCTGACTTTGATGTATCCATATAGCTTTTGGAATTCATGGTTTTTTCTTACTGCTAGGTAAAGTAGTGCATGCTAGAGTCCTGTTGGTAATCGAGTGCACTTTTTATTCATACACCAGTTTTTTAGGCATTCTAGTAGGGTATTCCCCGTCCAAACTCCATCAAGTGATAATTCGTGTTTTAATATATTCCAAATAGATAGATTAAAGGGGCATAGTTTGAATATATGCAAAGGAGTTTCTATATCCGATTTACAAAGTGGGCAACGCCTAGGTCCTTCCCACCCTTTCCTCTGTAGCATATTCCAGGTTATTACTTTCTCTTCCATTACTAACCAAATAAACAATTTTATTTTTAACTGAACATTCCACTTCCATAATGAAATTCTCCATCTCTCCACACTTGGAAAGCATTTCGATGAGATAATACTAAGATAAAAATTTCCTGTCGATGGATTACCAAAAATGGACCTGCCCGTCCACATTATTTGATCTGTATTATCTTGAAGAATCACTCTGACATCTATAAGGTTTTTTCTATATGTATCCCATTCTAATGCTAATGATTCCCCCAGTCCCAAATCATTACCTTTTACCCAATAATCAACTAGAACTATTATGGTTGAAGGATTATGTGCCTGTGCCAATGTCACCAAATTTTGATCTTTTAATGAAGCTTGCAATGGATTAGATAAGTATGAGCTGTCTCCCATCCCCAGAATACAGTCCTTTCCCAAAGCCATGAGCTCTCATGATCTCGAGTTCCAACTTATACCATGTAAAATAATATAAATCACCTTCATTAATCTACTCCAGATTTTTGAAACTCCATTTTGTATGAAGGAATTAGATCTGAGCCACATAGTTACACTTTTGTTTCCAAGATATTTATCCATTATAATCTTGTGTCAAATACCTTTTCCCAAGAGAACCCTCCAAAGGGTAGTAGCTGCTAAAGCTTTGCTGAAATCAAAGATATTGAGAATGCCCCAGCCCCCCAACTCTTTTGGGATCTATATTTTCTCCCAGTTACACAAATGCAAATGATGAGAGGTACTTTCTCGTTTCCACAAGAAATTGTACATCATTCTTCTAATTAAGTTCATTATCTTAAGAGGAATCACTGCCATGGATAGCCAATAAACCGCCTAACTGGTTATAATAGCTTTGAGAAGAGTTAAGTGTCCTCCCAATGACAACCAACGATAAAACCAGTTATTAATTCTCTTTTCAAACTTTTTTAATAGCCATCTCCAATCCTCCAATCCTTGCGCTCCAGCTTTGATATAAAATCCCAGGTATTTAAATCCCAACTCCAACGCTATAAAGTTAAATGGCAAAACAACTTTGAAAACATTGAGCTCCAGATCATTTAGTCCAACATAATGATAAGAAGATTTTAAGATATTTATTTTTAATCCCGTGGTTAAACAAAAAAAATTCAGTATCTTGTCAATCTCCCACCACTCCTGCATGGAATCTTTTGTCAAAATGACCACGTCATCAACAAAAAATATGTGTAATATTTTTAATGATATCGTAAACGAAATACCTGAAATTAAACCAGCATTCTGGCTAGCTTTTAGTAGTAAACTCAATCCTTCCATGACTAGAATGAATAGTAAGGGGGACAATGGACACCCTTGGTGCAATCCCCTGCTGCTCTTGAAGAACTCTGTAGCTTCACCATTCACTAGAAATGAATAAGAAGTAGATACAATGAAACTCATAATCCAGTTAGTCATATTGACACCCATACCAATTTGAAGGAGAATTAGTCTCAGCATATCCCAATTAACATGGTTGTAGGCTTTCTGTAATTCTAGCTTTAGTATCATTTCTTTAATTTTCTTTTTCTTGATGCTATGGACACATTCATGAACTTTCCCGATAACATCATGTATCTGTCTCCCTTGGAGGAATCCTAGCTTCTCATCCAAAAGAGATTTAGAAAGGTAAGGTTTTATGCGATCTACGATTATCTTTGAGATAATCTTATAGCAAAGATTACACAAAGAAATCAGCCGAAAATATCCAAAGTGATGAGGTTTGTTAACTTTCGGAATGAGAGTAATAAAATTTGTATTTAATGCACCAGTTATCATACCTTTCTTCCTGGACTCCTCCACCATTCCAAGTAGATCAACGCCTACAATATAAAAAAAAAAAACTTAAAAAATTCTACAGTCCAGCCATCCGTGCCTGAACTTTTGTCAACTTTGAAATTATATATAACTTCATGTAGCTCCTTTAAATCCACCGGTTTGTATAGGACCTCAGCTTCCATATTATTTATCATCTCTTTATAATGGGCCACCATCTGGAATTGTTCCCTTATAGGAGGAGTCAGACCATTTTTATAAAAGTCACTAAAATGATGATAGGCAGCTTTTTTTCAAATTTTCCTGACCACTATGCAACCGACCCTCCTCATCCTTTAGTTCCCAAAGAAATTTTCTATTCCTCCTAAATCTCACATAACAATGGAAAAATTTAGTATTCAGATCTCCACTTTGTAACCAGATTGCCCGACTTCGTTGTCGCCATTGTTCCTCATTTTCAATGAGAATTTTGGATCTTTCTTGCTCCAATAAATTAAGCGGAAATTCACCAAAGTTATTATAGATACCAGCAGATTGATTCTGTAATCTAAAGGAAATCTCTTTTTCTAACTCCAAGAGTCTTGAGTCCTTTTGTTGTCTCACCTCCTTTTGCCAGTTTCTTGTTAATATTTTCAACTCCTTTAGTTTCCAGATAAGTCGCCTTTGTCTTCCATGCTCCACAAGAAACTTAGGTTCATTCCAAATTTTCTACACTAGCCCTGCAAAGTGAATTTCTTTAGACCACCACAGATTAAACTTGAATGGGAAAGATTTGAAAGTCAAAACCGAATCAAGCTGCAAAACAATCAGTGTGTGGTCAAATATATACGGGTACTCAACCCATGCCCTATACACTCCAACTGATGACCAAAGATCTTTTGAAATGAGTTCTTGATCAAGTCATTTAGATATATCCTCACTACCAACATGACCATTCCTCCATGTTGGCATTAATGTACCAGGAACGATATCGATCAGTTTATTCCTGTTGAAGTAATTGATAAAATAACTTGCCATAGTACCCAAGGTATGGATGCCCCCCCCAATCTCCCTAGAAGCAAGTGTCAAATTTAGATCTCCCACAGTAACAATATTTTTTTGTGCTAACAACCCCGATTTCTCAAGCCATTCCCAGAACAACTTGCGATCCACACATGGCTCATAGATATTAAGAAAGGAAACATGTCTATGAGTTTACTAGATCCAAACCTGTCAATAACAACCCACCACAAGTGATAAATGGTGTCAGCTCAAAGTTGTTCAGGTCCCATGAGACCAAGAGACCCACAAATTTCCCCATAGAGTTTACCACAAAGCTATGTCAATGGGGTCTAAGTAAATTTTAAAAAGCACGTGCTTTATCAGCATGTACTAACGTCTCCTGAAGAAAAACAATGCTTGGCAGCACTTTATCAAGTAATCCTCGGATAGAGGCTAGTTTTAGGACGCCTCCCATTCCCCTAATATTGAGAGAAAGTAATAACATTATTTGGAGTGAGCTAGGGCCTTCATCGCTCTAAGGGCCCTGCCTTAAATGGAAGGTCGGATCGATAGTTCATAATCTTTTTCAATGGAACTCTTTTTCCTAGCACTCTGAGTTTTCACTGGAGAGTGCTCAATACCTAGTCCACATGACCAGGCAAACTCTTTTCCAGTCACCCCCCCTTCAATACGAATCGCACTGGCCTCCCCAAGGGAATTCTCTAGGACCTGTTCAAGTTTACCAAGAAAGATAGGAAGTCGGACTGGTGGTTCCATTCCACGAATGCAGGGGATAAGTGAATCAAGGACAACCGACAAATTTGAGTCTTCATCTTCCAATTCACGAAAACTGAGGAGAATGTGAGGCGAAGAAGAATCAGGTTGACAAGTGTCAAAGGAAATAGGAGACAAAATAGGGGTCGAGGGTTCAATGGCAGGGGGGTCGATATAGGATAAAACAATAGATATAGGCAGTCGACTATCACCCGTCATTGGTCCCATAACCTTAAGAGCCAACTGAGAACTAGAGGGAGAAATAGAGTCATCATGGACCTCCACAGTATTGTTCGAAAGGCCATCAACAGATAAGGGGGGAGATGCAGTCTTAGCAATAACTTGTTTTAGCCAGTCAGAGGATAAAACCAATTCTCTTTCCCCCAAAGTCAAAGAAAGATAGAAAGACGGGAAATAGGTTTGTAGCTTACCTAAAACCGATGTCGGAGACTCTCGAAAGCTCAAACCACTGCCATTTAGACCTTCAAAACTCATATCCATCGAAAAATCATCCTAAGTATAGTATCCACTGGTAGGTTCCATCACCTCTTCATGTAAATATTTTCCTTGGCATTCCCGACGAAGGTGTGAAGTGCTTCTACAGAAACTACAGTGAAAAGGAATCCCTAAATAATCGAGCTTTTGAACAATGAGGTTTCCACGCCACTCTATTTCTAAAGTCGTAGGAAGTCCCTTTTGGACATCAATTTCCACCATTACCTTTCCAATCTTTCGCACAGAGCCTGACAGAGATCTATCATCCGCCATAATGTACTTACCAAGAGAATTACCGATAGCCTTTAAGGCTCCAATATCCCATAAAAACTAGGGTAACCCAGGAAGTAGGACCCAAATGTGTCTAAACGAGAAAAATTCAGTATCTGGGTTGAAAGCTAATCTCCATATTTTTATCATAAGGCTATTCGTATCATCCACCCAGAAAGAGTTCAGTAGGGTTGTTGCGTCTTCCAGACTTCTACAAAGAAAGCCTATCCAACCTTTGGATAAACTATACAAATCAGGAACATAACCAATAATCGAAACCCAAGTTTGTTCTAACCAGGCCTCAAGTTTCACACCACTCATACTCTGATACGCAAACCTACCAACAAGTCCGCAAAGTGTTAGCCTACAGGTATCAACTAAACCAATGTCTGCTCCGAGAACCATCTTCTTAACCTCTTTTGAGGCTTTCCACTGCTTCCTATATGAAGTATCACCACCGGTAGCCGTCGAATGAAATGCCTGTTTCTGTCCTAAGCCTGGCCCACTATCCGCATGCTTAGAGGTACCCTGGTTCAGTGGTAAATCCCCTAGCAAATCGGCATGGCCAACAGGTATGTAAGTATCAAACGACGGAGCCTGTCCCGAGTATGAGGAAACGATAGGCTGAGTGGCTGAAGGAATACCAGGGGCTCCAAGAGAAAACTTAGGGTTCAAGTTAGGTTGATGAGTGATATGACCGCCATTAACCTCATGCATATGCCATAAATCATCTATAGGCTCACTTAACATAGCCTATACCTCCACATTAATAATATCGAGCCTTGAGGTGGCCATCTGGAATCCACTAAAACAAAGCCTCTCAGTAATAAACAAAAAAATTAATGTGAGAAATGACCCCACCTTCTCGAGAAAATACAACGAGTAACTACTCTGACAAAGGATATAGTGGAATAAAGGGGCTAAAAACAAAACTAAAAAACCGGTTCAGTTTCCAAACAAGGAAAAAAACTAGTCACAAAGATTAACCACCTCAAACCGACGATACCAAGGACAGGACTAGATGGCCATAGCGATAAATTGAAACAATCTTCAATCATGGCTACTCTGGTTTGTTCCTGCCTTCTGAAAAATTGCTCCGGACCCTTTTCCCCTCCCTTTCTTTTGTTACTTCAAAAATCTGCTTCACTTAATAGCATTGTCTAAACAAACATGTTATGATTTGGATTTTTTTTTCACTTTTTTTTACTTAAAATAGGATTAAAATTTTACAACAATTGTTGAAATCATAGCTATCAATTATTGAAATTACAAAATCCAAAATTATCAATAAAATTACAAAATCCAAATATAATAGAGATTTTGAATAAAGTTGAATCCATTTCTACAATTAAAAAAATACAAATTCGACCATAAACAACAATTAATTATAACTAAATTTAGATGAAAAAAAAATAAAAAATTCTTACCCAATTGCTTTCCATATTTATGAAATATTTTAAAATTACACATAAAGAATTATCTATCGTCCCAATTATGACAAAGCCGATCAATATTCTAAAATAGTTTGTTGCATAAGTCGTTAGAACTTAAAAGGTTGAAGAATGAAATAATATTTAAGTTAAAAGGTTGAATCTTTAAATTAAATAATATATAATAATAGTAAGAAATAATATTAAGTTAAAAGGTTGAATCTTTAAATGAAATAATATATAATCTTTCTTTGAATTTCTGAAATATATATGTATGGAATGATTATTTCATCTTTTATAATTTAAAAAAAAAAAAAATCTAAAGACATCCTTTTCAATGGCATGGATTGTACTAAATGATAAATATAAAATGAGAACATATCTTTGTTTGAATTTCTGAAAAAAAAAAATTCTAAAGACATCCTTTTCAATGGCATGGATTGTACTAAATCATAAATATAAAATGAGAACATAGAAAAATAAAATAGGATATTATCTAAATTATTTATTAAGTTGTCTTATCTATTTATTTGAAGGAGGTGCACGTTCTTTTCATGGTTTGGGTCGTCTTTAGCACTTGTTATGTTGAAAGGCGTACACCTATTGACAATGGGTACAATTAATGATCTTTTAATCTTAAATTCTAATCTCATGGCTAAGCATTGAAGATGTTGGCATATTCTTAGTCGTCCTCCAAAATCAATACGTTAGATTTATTGTTCATAACTTCCTTGCATTTATGAAGGCATGTGTTAACATGTTTACTTTTTTACATTTACCTAATCACATTATAAATTTACTGTAAAAATACATAATTGCCACGTTCAAATGATTAAGGAGGATTAAAATATATGCAGGCCACGTTTATATCATTAAAAAACACTCTGCACATGTTTCATTTTGATGGCACTCATTCATTTTTTATATCTGAAAGGTCGTTTGATGCCATGACCTGCACAGACATTTAATATTCACCTGTGATTATCCAGAACGCACTCAAATCATACCATACCTTCGGCATGCATGGGGTAATTTATGTCATGTTGTTTATGTGTGCTTTGTGTTGGATTTGGCTCAATCACGACTCTTGTTCTGAATGGAACCCTTTCGACGTTCTCTAGCCACGAGTCGATTGTGCTAATTTTTCTAACTAACAATGTTTTATTCTTTTAAATGCAAGGAAATCTCACTCGTGATTTTGATAACATTTTTTTTAATAAATAAAAATGTTTATTAATTAAAAATGATATTTATTTTTAAAAACAATATAATTGTTGAGTATCTAATTATTATTTTAGATAATTTAATTATTTTAACTTATTAAAATTTTGATGTTTTAAGAATGTGTTAAATTTTTTTGAAAATATAATTTTAAAATATATTAAATAATTTTTAATTAAAGTTGGTTTTCTTAAATACTAATAACCATCATCATCATTAATATTATATATCAACATTGTCCTCATTATTAATATTATATTTTAATTTCAAAGAGTGTAACATTAAATTTGAAAACATCTATATTAAAATAAATTTTACAATTATAATTATACTTATGTTTGGAAGTTTAAATTTTATAACTATACTTGATATTTGGAAATTGAAATTTCTAGTTTTCTATTAATTAATAAAAATAACTTTATTAAAAAAGTAAATATTTTAAAAATATAAAAATTTCCCAAAACTTCTATATTTAAAATAAAATATTATGTTATAATTTTTTTAAAGTTTGGTTAAATCAATGATAATAATGAATTGGGACTTCCCATTAGATACATTATATAAAAATGCACTCATCATTATATATGTGATGATTAATGTCTATTTAACACTCATCATTATATGTGTGATGTGATGATTAATGTTTATTTAACACTCATCATTATATATGTGATGATTAATGTCTATTTTATATTACATGGTGAAAACAAACTTTGTGTGATGATTAATGTTTATTTTATATTATATGGTGAAAACAAACTTTGATTTATATTTTAATTTATTTTAAAATAAATTAAAATAATAACAATTACTGAGAAAATTTAAGTATTATTGAAGATATTTTATAAAATTTTATACAACTTGTTTTAATCACTAGTTATTGGTATGTTGAATAGGTTTGTTCTATTGCTTTCTTGCACTATGGGTTATATTATATTTGTATTTAGTACCATAAGCTAAGATAGATGTAAAGGTACAAAACATACTATTATATCAAGAAGAATTTGTTTATAAAAAACTTTCAAATTATTAAAAGGATATGAAATTCACCTTTATCTTAGCCAAATGAGCCATCAATTGTACCTTTCTTATAGATCATAAGCGACTGGTCACGATTTTTCAATACAAAACATGTGATTGCCCATTTAAGCTTCAAAAAATAGAAATTAAGGAAAGTTGAAAAGGTCTGAGTTGGCAAAAGCCAAATGCTCGTGTGATGTCGTGCATGGCTTTCAAGTGTATGACATGCATTCCATGCAACCCTTTATTCTCTCCTCAAGAATCTATAAGTAAGAGAGTCAAAATTGAGGGAAGAGACTTTATATGCAAGTATTCTTCTGTTATTGAATTGTAGTGACAATCCTTGGTCTTGAGTTTGATATCGTTGTTGAGTGTTGGGCATCAATATTAGTGTAATCAAAGCTTAGGTGAGGGATATTATCCATTCACTTGGCTATCTTTCCGTGATAAAGTTATGTATCATGTTTCTTCGATGGAGGTGGATTTGGGACTAAGGAGGAGATCTTTGCGTCTTGGAGTCAAGAGTACAACGGTGAATCTCAAGGTATTCATGTTGTAACTCTCATTTAATAAATATAGATCTATCTTCTCCCCCTTGCCCCAACAAAATCTCTTTGTTTATAGATTTTATTGCATCTTTTATGAGGTTTTGTGTTGATCTAATTAATTTGAGTTATTGTATTAAGACTTTATTCATTCAAGTTCTATTTATTGATTTACGAGGAATGAGGAAGGTATTGCTTGTTGGATGATTGTGTAGGTTAATTGGTGAAGCACTAGAGCTAGAGAGAGATCAGGTACAAGTGATTGGATACTTTGGACAATCATTCAAAATTGGGTATTCTCCTTCTTCTTTCTCTCATTTACTTTTCAAAATGCATGTTAGTATTAGAATAAATAAATGCATTATATATCCCTCTTTCTGTCACTGAATTACACCCATTAAGTGAGGGTTGATTGCTTATCCATAGGTAATTTTTTCTATAATAGATTTCGCAACTCTAGTGGAGAAAGAACTTGGATTTCTTTCTTTAGGTTTTCAAGTGTTTTTCTTGCTTCTTTTCATCTTAGGAAGATTTTGCAGACTTTGTAGTGTGCAATATTAAACCTTGAGTGCATGCAATTTTTCTTTGATTAATTTCTCGGTAGTTTTGTTTGTTGAATTTCTTGTTTTTCTCTATGCTCGTGACTATTCCTAGAAACAAACATAGATGGTCGCATATTTCCTTTTTTAAAAGCATGGCCACAAACCTTGTTCACTAATTGTTACACAACAACCCACGACCACACTTATTTGATTGTTTGTTGTTTCACAAACAGATGTGGCCAAGCTCGAAAGTGAAAATTTTAGATTTTTTCAACCTCTACTTGTTTGATTGAGTGTGTTTCTACTTGGATTCAAAGTTAGTGATGATCGTTGACTAGCCTGTGCATCTTAGGTATTTGCATTTTTAGCTCATTTGAATTGAAAAAGGGTTAAAAAACTATTACATTACATTTTTCTATAATCTTAGATATTTGCATTTTTTAGCTCATTTGAATCAGAAAAGAGTTTAAAAGAACTGCATTACATATTTCAATCATCTTCGTTATTTTCATTTTTAGCCCATTTGAATTGAAAATGTAGCACCGCCACTACTAACTCCATAATTTTTTTTCTAATACCCATTAAATTAAATGCATGGAACCTGCTAAAATTCCCATTTATCTAATAAAAATATTAAAAACATGAATGAAGTCTATTAAACATACACACAACAAACTATAAATGCTCAAAAAACACTCCTGAATTGGGGCTATGGATCCACAAGAGAGAGTGTCTCCTAAGGGTGTCTATTGTCCACTCTCATCCCAAAATAACCCACAACAAGCTAGTTCCTACAACCATCCCAATCCACCAATGTTCTTTCCCCTCAACCTACACAACCCAAGGAATGGGATCCCTTTCTTTTCCACACAATCCCTTGAGAGGCTATCCTACTTCCCTCTAGGGCTCCAACACAAGTTTTCTAGGAAATCTCTCTTGATATGGACTCCATGGATGCTAGCTACTACAAGAAAAGATCACAACATCAAGTTCGTTGGCTCTTGCACATACATATCACTCTACAGACCTAACAACCTACTTCCTCATGCAATTGCGGTTTCGAAAAGTTTCCCACAAAACCCACTATGGTTGTATTCAAGCTCCAACACTCAACCCACTCTTATTGTCCCCAAAACTTCTTGTAAAAAACTAGCTACAATACCCATTCAAATTTCCCTTTTACCCATGCATGTTGACTCTCACATTCCTTGATGTTGTGTTGGTTGTGGAGCCTGATTATCTTCCTATTTCATAGGTCTTTGTTTTCAGCCGTGTTTATACCCCATCAAGATTGTACAACCCAGAATACTGTACACCCCTCCACGTGGGGTTTTTTCCCTAGAAGGAAACCCTCTTTTATGAGGGAAATGTATTGCGACTATGCATCATTTGTGAATATTGTATTCTGAGAGAGGAGACTGTGAGAGAAAGAATAGGAAGTTATAACAAGTGTGATGTAGGTTGTATCCCTTCATTTGCTGGATAATAATAAAGGAAGGACCTGTTAATTTCTTTGGTGGACGTAGCCCACACTGGGTGAACCACATATATTTGTGTCTCTATTGTATTCTGTATCTTCTATGTTTTATTTCCATATTTGTCTTATTTTATTGCTTTGCGACCTATTTTTCCTAACAACTGGTATCAAAGCAAAATTAACTCGTAGGAAAAGAAGGTTCTTGATTCGAGTTGGAGAAATGATGGAAGATGGAAAGTTTAGGGTTGAGAAATTTAACATCCAAAACTACTAGTTATGGAAGATGCAGATGAAAGATTATTTATATCAGAAGATTTTATTTCTACCCTTGGGTGGAATAACAAAGAATATGACAACTATGAAGGAGGAAGAATGGGAGGTTCTTAACAGAAAGGCACTAGGAACGATACAGTTGATCTTGGCAACGTTAGTGGCTTTCAATATTTCGAAAGAAAAGAAAATGAAGGAGCTGATGGACGCATTGACTAAACTGTATGAAAAACCCTTGACGTCCAATAAGGTATTTCTAATGAAGAGATTATTTAATATGAAGATGTCAGAAGGTGGGTTTGTCGTAGATCATTTAAATGAATTTAATACGGTTACTAATCATCTAAGTTCTGTAAAAGTGAACTTTGATGATGAGGTCAGGGCTCTTCTAATCTTATGCTCATTTCAAGAAAGTGGGAATGGCTTGGTCATGGCTTCAAGTAACTTCGTCTCTGGTTCAAACACTTTAAAATTTGATGATGTTGTTGGTGTTATCCTTAGCAAGAAAATGTGACGCAAAAGAACAGGTGAGACATCATGTAATGCATTAAACATGGAGAACATGGGAAAACAAAAGGATAGAGGAAAGGGATTAAGGAACCGCGGGAATTATAGGAAGGGAAGATTCAAATCTAGATTGGGAAAGATAGAATGTTGGAATTGTGAGAAGAAATGACATCTGAAGAAAGACTACAGAGCTCCAAAGAAACAAAGAGATGGACAACAAGAGAAAAATCAGGAAGAAAATGTAACAGGTGATGTGTTACAAGATGCTTTGATGATTTATGTAGATAATATTTATGAGTATTAGATAGTAGATTTAGGGGATTCATTTCATGCCACACCCCATAGGAAACATTTTCTAGATTATGTTCAAGGTGATTTTGGACAAGTTCATTTGGGTGATGATGCACCATGCAAAATTTTTAGAATGGGAAAGGTAAAAGTAAAGAAAAGGAATGGAAACTAGTGGTTGTTGAAAGAGGTAAGACATGTTCCATATCTAAGGAAAAATCTGATTTCAACAAGGAAGTTGGAAAGTGAAGATTGTATATCCATATTTACAGATAAGGTGTGGAAGGTCACCAAAGGATCATTGGTGATAGAAAAAGGAGAGAAGGTAGGTACATTGTATTTATGTATTGGTAATACTAACTCTTTTATCTCTTTAGCTTCTACATGAATGGATATAGCACTGTGGAGTCACAGGCTTGGACACATGAGTGAGAAGGGGATGCAAATACTTCACAAAATAAATTTGTTGCTAGATCTTAAAAAAAATTATTTGGATTTCTATGAGCATTGTGTTTATGGAAAACATAAGAGAGTGAGATTTCTCATAGTTGGAAAATAAAAGAAGAGTGAAAGGTTAGAGCTTATGCATACATATGTATGGGGACCAACTCAGGTATCATCTCTTGGTGGCTCATATTATTATGTTACTTTTATTGATGATGCAACTTGAAAAACTTGGGTTTATTGCATTCGACAAAAATCAAATATTTTTGATACTTTTAAGAAATGGAAATCTTTGGTTGAGAATGAGACAGGAAAAAGGTTGAAGTGTCTCAGATCAAACAATGGAAGTGAATATTGAAACAAGGAGTTTGATGATTACTTTTCGTACCATGGGATTCGTAGAGAGAAGACAATTCCAGGAACACCACAAGAAAATGGTATGTCAGGAAGGATGAACGGGACAATCATGAAGCATGCAAGGAGTATGTGATTGAATGTTGGTTTTCCCTTACAGTTCTAGGCAGATGTTGTAGATACTATTGTTTACTTAATAAACATAGGACCTTCAATTTCTTTGGATGGTGGAATTCCAGAGGAGGCATGGACAAGTTAAAAGGTAAACTATTATTTTTTGAAGACTTTTGGTTGTGAAGCATTTATCCATATTGATAAAGAAAATGGAACAAAGCTTGAGGCAAAATCCAAGAAGTGTACCTTTCTTGGATACAGTGTTAATGATTTTGGTTATCACTTATGGGATTATAAAAATCACAAAATCATTAGGAGTAGAGACATCATATTCAATGAGAAGGTCATGTACAAATATTATTTGAAGGGAAAAAAACAGGAAAAGGAAAAACCAGAATACACAATGCTTGATTAGATCACTGAAAAATAAATTCCAAAGGTACTAGAAAATCAAAATGTACAACAACAGGAACAAAATGTACCTCAAACTCCTAAAAGTGTTGTTAGAAGATATACTAGGTTAAGTAGACCCCCTGCATAATACTCTCCATTGTATTATTTATTGTTGACTGATTCTGGTGAACCAAAATGTTATGAAGAGGCAATGCAAGTAGACACTAAAAAGAAGTGGGAGCAAGGCATGAAAGAGGAAATGGATTCCCCGATAAATAGCCAGACTTGGGATTTGGTTCAGTTGCCTGCAGAAAAAAGAGCATTGCAGAATAAATGGGCTTACAAGTTGAAGGAAGAAGATGGAGGCAAAAAGTGGTTCAAGGATAGACTTGTTGTAAAGGGGTTTGCACAAAAGGAAGGTATATATTTTGATGAAACATTTTATCTTGTTGTTAAAATGAATTCAATTAGGACTATTTTAAGTCTTTTGGAAGTAGAACATTTACATCTTGAACAGTTAGATGTAAGAACGAGTTTTCTCCACAGGGATTTGGAGGAAGAGATGTATATGCAGCAACAACAGGGGTATGAGGTCAAAGGGAAGGAAAATTTGGTATGCAGGTTGAAGAAGAGATTGTGTGGCCTAAAGCAAGCTCCAAGGAAGTTGTATTTGAAGCTTGTCAGGTTTATGACATAACAAGGTTATAGTAGATGTCATTCTGATCACTGTGTTTATTTTAAAAGGCTAGAAAATGGAAGTTATATTATCTTGATATTGTATTTAGATGACATGTTTGTTGCAAGGTCTAATATACAGGATATATATGTGCTCAAGAATAAATTAGCTAATTCATTTGTGATGAAGGATTTGGGTGCTCTAAAGAAAATACTTGGTATGAGAATAATAAGAGATAGGAAAAATCACAAATTGACATTGTATCAGGGTGAATACATAGAGAAGGTGTTGGAGAGGTTTAGAATGCAAAATGCAAAACCAGTTAGTACACCTTTGGCCAACCATTTCAAATTAACTAAGGAAATGTGTCCCAAGACACATGAGGAGATAGAATACATGTCCAAGTTCCCTTATTCATTAGCAGTTGGTAGCTTGATGTATGCGATGGTTTGTACAAGACCAAATATTTCACATGCAGTGGGGGTTGTGAGTAGGTATATGAAAAATCCAGGTAAAG
This sequence comes from Picea engelmannii, assembly GCA_009831015.1. Taxonomy (NCBI): domain Eukaryota; kingdom Viridiplantae; phylum Streptophyta; class Pinopsida; order Pinales; family Pinaceae; genus Picea; species Picea engelmannii. The sequence continues at coordinate 156,913 of ML776909.1, read as the reverse complement.
AACATCGGGAGGCAGTAAAGTGGATTCTCAGGTATTTGAGAGGTACTGCTACTCATGCATTATGTTTTGGAGGTTTAGACATTTTTCTACGGGGATATGTTGATTTTGATATGGAAGGTGATAAATATAGCAGGAGGAGCACCAAAGGGTATGTTTTTACTGTAGGTGGAACAACATAAGTTGGATTTCAAAACTGCAAAAGTTTGTTTCACTTTCCACAACAGAAGCAAAGTATGTTGCTGCTACAAAGGCTAGTAAAGAAATGATTTGGTTACAAAGGTTTATGGAGGAATTGGGAAAGAAGCAGGAGAATAGAAGGTTGTACTATGACAGTGAGAGTTCCATTGATATTGCAATTAACTCAGCCTTCCATTCGAATACTAAGAATATACAGCTCAAGTATCATTTCATATGATCCATCTTGGAAGATGGACATTTGAACTTGGAAAAGATACATACTAGCCAGAATCCTGCAGACATGTTAACAAAGGGAGTAACCATGAAGAAAATGAGTTCTTTCTCAGTTTTAGCTGGTCTTCAAGTATGAAGGTGAAGATGAGAATTTTTCTAGGTCCAAGGTTGAGTATAGTCCAACAGGTACAACATTAGTGGAGTTGTTGTGATCAGTCTCCAAATGGGAGATTGTTGGTTGTGGATCTTGATTATCTTCATGTTTCATAGGTATTTGTTTTTAGCCATATTTATACCCCATGAAGACTGTACACCCCAGAATAATTTAAGCCCCCCCTACGGGGTCTGGGGAGAAGCAGGCCTCAACAGGGGGTGAAGCCCCGAAAGGAAAAATTACCTCGTAAATGTATATTGTAATTTCATAGTAAACCTAGACCATTCATTATAAGGTCGCAAATCTGATGGTAGAAGTTATGGTAGAGTTTTTTTCCCTAGAAGGCAACCCCCTTTTATGAGGGATATGTATTGCGACTATACATCATTTCTGAATATTGTATTCTGAGAGAGGAGACTGTGAGAGAAATAAGTGGAAGTTACAATAGGTGTTTTGTAGGTTGTATCCCTTCATTTGCTGGATAATAATAAAGGAAGGACTTGGAAATTTCTTCGATGGACGTAGACTACAATGGGTGAACCATATATATCTATGTCTCTATTGTATTGTGTATCTTCTGTGTTTTATTTCTACATTTGTCTTATTTTATTGCTTCAAATCCTATTTTTCCTAACATGTTGATTGTACTCAGCCTCATGCTCTCAATAACTATGCCAGGTGACTTTTCACACCAACCCTCTTAGACGTATTCAATGATTGGGGTTTTGATACATTCAAAAGGAAAATATAATGTTCATACAAAATAATCATTTTAGAAAGTGGCATGGGATTAATACACATGAGTAATTCCCCTTGGACCCCTCTCTTGTGGAAACTCAACCCCCATGACTCTGTCTGTCTTCATCTGCAGTCGATGATACATTTTATTTTATTATTTCAATGTACAATGTTTACATATTACATCATCAATCCTACAACCAAAAATCGTATTTACATTATACATCATTGAGCTAGGGATTAAAAACATGGACATTACAGAAAAAATGGTTCAAAAAAATTTCATTACATTTTTCAATATTGTTTTTAGATTTCATTTTTAATAGAGAAAGTTGCATGTAAGAGTTGGTTTGTATTAGAGATTTGCATATTACTGATATTTTGTTTGTCGGTTTGTTTGAGTGAGTTGGCTACATTTTTGACAAAAAAAAATGAACCTATCAATCCCTTCCAATTTGCGTAGTATTCATTGAAAGGAAAAGTAAAATTTACATTCTACATTTTTAGATATTTTTTCTTTATAAGTTTAGTAAATTGAAAGAGTCAAAAACACCATTGAAGTTTGTACCATACCTTTGAATACACAACAAACATTTTAAAAAACATTATTCTTAAAAAGACCTAGACATTTTATTTATAAAAGATACATTTTAAGGTTAAGTTCTAGGGCCTTGGTGTAGGGTTGGAGAGTAAATTCTCCAAGACCATATAATTGAACTAGGAATTGAATAAAGAGTGACAAATCCATTAGTAGAAATAATCATTTGTCAGGAATGCACATACAACACATGTGTCAAACACTACAATCAAGTTGAGCAAGTAGAGAAGATTATCCCCTCTCTACTTGTTTGGTGGGATATTGCGTTGATCCGGATTTATGAGTGGAATGAAATGAATAACATATTGAATACCATAACACATAGGTACGTAGAACAAAAACAAATATACGGTTAACAATAACTTCTATTGAATAAAAAAATAGGTTGAAACTGTAAAACTGCAGAACTAAAACAACTTGCTCAAATGGTGGTAGCTATCTCTGAGAAGAGATGTGGGTGCTACACACATCCGTCTGAGAAGAATTATTACAATGAGACTCCAGAGGAATTTTTAAGACTCCAGAGGAATTTTTAACATTACTCATGAATTCCAAAACCATAGACATCCAAAAACCTAACCCTAGGAGATGAAACACCAAAAGTTATGTGAGCCCTGATGGGTAAGTTGGTACCTCAACTTCCCAGGGTCATAACTTTTGCATACGACCTCTGTTTTAGGCGTGTGATAGCTCATTGGAAAGGTATTTTAGAGAAATACACATTAGGCTATCAAAATCTAACTCTGACTACAATTTGACTATGGCAAGCCAAAAAAACATTGTTTAGGGGCCCAAAACAACCCTGGAATACATAAAGATGTATTGATATGAAAATTTCCAAAATAAGCCAGTTGGAATAGGTGTGCAGCCACCAATATCCACCTGGATGTTGTGTAGAGCTTCTGGATATCCCCAAAAGTGCAGAACCCACAATTACAAAGAAATGTCATCATTACAGAGAAACGTGTTGAGCTAAAAACAATGAAGATGAGCCAGTTGGAATAGGTGGGTGGCTACCAATATCCACCTAGATCATGCATGTACATGGATTTTGGATTGATGTGGCAAGTCTTTGAGGTGACACTATTTTTCTTCGGATCTTCATGTTGAGGAATTTTTCCTATATTCCATGTGCATACAAATAGACTTGACTTATGACTATTCCCCACGAATGTTAATGTATTTAGCATCGGGCAAGCACTTCCATGTGGGTTTTTGTCTAACACATGGGAGTCATCTGTAATGCCCCATAGAACCTTAGGAAGTTCACTTTATGAGTCAATTATTAAAGTGAATGAAATTTTAGATTAATAGGATATTAATTAAGTTAAATTCCTATTTTTTTGGCATTAGTAACTTAAGTGAGAGTTGATTAAATCCTAGCTGTTAGATCTAAAGTGAGGTTGAGATCTAATCTCAACCCTTGATCACTTTAGGAGATCTAGGCTTAAATCAATGTAATAAAAGGTAGCCTAGGTGAGAGGCTGAGACACAGACAAGAGAGTGACAAGTTCTCATTGAGTGGGTGAAGAAATTTCATCCAAGTTTTAGTGGGAAGGGTTAAGGAAAGGTGCAAAGGGGAAACAAGGGAAATAAAAACTAGGTGGGCTAGGCTATTACTACATTGTATTCCTCTGATGGGCCATTATTCCAGGATGAGAACTTGAGATTTTAATTAATAAAATAAAACCTCAAAGATGGTTTTCCCTTCGTGGTTTTTCCATGGGTGTTTACCATAAATCTATTGTGCAATGTGATTGCTTTCTGTTTTATGCTTCCGCTAATGTTTGGTTAAAACCTAGATGTGAATTTGATAAATAAAGTGATTTTATTTCTAGTTAAGTGTCAGGTGCTAGGTTAGATAAATTAACATGGTATTAGAGCAATTTCTCTTAGAGGGATCCAATCGTAAGTTGCACAAATGACAGATCTATTGGATCAAGAGTGTCGTGGTGGTTGATTGAAGGACCAAGCACATATCCAATATATTTTGTAGCAGATCTATCAGATATGCAAGGAGATCTTATTGGATCAATAACTAGTTGATCCAAAAATCCTTAGATACCAATTTAATCTTTAAAAACCCATATTAGTATCTAACTTGATTCATAAATATTTCTTGATCGTATTGAGGTGATTTGTAGAAAAAATTATGATGTGCTTATTATCCAAAACCTCATAAAATGATGAATAACTTGAAGAATAGTGAGATGAAAAAACATGAAATAAAAGAACTCAAAATACAATATTTTATAACGAAGTTCACTAATCTTTGAATTCCCTTCAACAATGAGACTGCTTTTCATAATCTCAAATGTCAAAATTACAATAAAGGGTGGACTTACTAATCCAAATTTGACATTACTTTTCAATTTCGTTGTTCAAACACATAAATAGAGTTTACCATTGAATTCCTTGTGAAATTTTGAGAAAAATGAGTATAATATTGACCATATTCTGATATGGCTCAATTTCACTCCCTTTGGCATGTAAAACAATGCACTACAATTCTCAAACAAGGCTATATGGAATAATATTTTAAAAATCATATTCTTAGCACAAAACAAACATCGAAATCATACTCTTGTTGATAAAATGAGAAAAATGAGTATAAACATGCCTATGTTTGGAAATGGTACTCCAT
>ML776909.1:127719-152318 GCA_009831015.1 Picea engelmannii | reverse complement strand
GAGGAATGAGGAAGGTATTGCTTGTTGGATGATTGTGTAGGTTAATTGGTGAAGCACTAGAGCTAGAGAGAGATCAGGTACAAGTGATTGGATACTTTGGACAATCATTCAAAATTGGGTATTCTCCTTCTTCTTTCTCTCATTTACTTTTCAAAATGCATGTTAGTATTAGAATAAATAAATGCATTATATATCCCTCTTTCTGTCACTGAATTACACCCATTAAGTGAGGGTTGATTGCTTATCCATAGGTAATTTTTTCTATAATAGATTTCGCAACTCTAGTGGAGAAAGAACTTGGATTTCTTTCTTTAGGTTTTCAAGTGTTTTTCTTGCTTCTTTTCATCTTAGGAAGATTTTGCAGACTTTGTAGTGTGCAATATTAAACCTTGAGTGCATGCAATTTTTCTTTGATTAATTTCTCGGTAGTTTTGTTTGTTGAATTTCTTGTTTTTCTCTATGCTCGTGACTATTCCTAGAAACAAACATAGATGGTCGCATATTTCCTTTTTTAAAAGCATGGCCACAAACCTTGTTCACTAATTGTTACACAACAACCCACGACCACACTTATTTGATTGTTTGTTGTTTCACAAACAGATGTGGCCAAGCTCGAAAGTGAAAATTTTAGATTTTTTCAACCTCTACTTGTTTGATTGAGTGTGTTTCTACTTGGATTCAAAGTTAGTGATGATCGTTGACTAGCCTGTGCATCTTAGGTATTTGCATTTTTAGCTCATTTGAATTGAAAAAGGGTTAAAAAACTATTACATTACATTTTTCTATAATCTTAGATATTTGCATTTTTTAGCTCATTTGAATCAGAAAAGAGTTTAAAAGAACTGCATTACATATTTCAATCATCTTCGTTATTTTCATTTTTAGCCCATTTGAATTGAAAATGTAGCACCGCCACTACTAACTCCATAATTTTTTTTCTAATACCCATTAAATTAAATGCATGGAACCTGCTAAAATTCCCATTTATCTAATAAAAATATTAAAAACATGAATGAAGTCTATTAAACATACACACAACAAACTATAAATGCTCAAAAAACACTCCTGAATTGGGGCTATGGATCCACAAGAGAGAGTGTCTCCTAAGGGTGTCTATTGTCCACTCTCATCCCAAAATAACCCACAACAAGCTAGTTCCTACAACCATCCCAATCCACCAATGTTCTTTCCCCTCAACCTACACAACCCAAGGAATGGGATCCCTTTCTTTTCCACACAATCCCTTGAGAGGCTATCCTACTTCCCTCTAGGGCTCCAACACAAGTTTTCTAGGAAATCTCTCTTGATATGGACTCCATGGATGCTAGCTACTACAAGAAAAGATCACAACATCAAGTTCGTTGGCTCTTGCACATACATATCACTCTACAGACCTAACAACCTACTTCCTCATGCAATTGCGGTTTCGAAAAGTTTCCCACAAAACCCACTATGGTTGTATTCAAGCTCCAACACTCAACCCACTCTTATTGTCCCCAAAACTTCTTGTAAAAAACTAGCTACAATACCCATTCAAATTTCCCTTTTACCCATGCATGTTGACTCTCACATTCCTTGATGTTGTGTTGGTTGTGGAGCCTGATTATCTTCCTATTTCATAGGTCTTTGTTTTCAGCCGTGTTTATACCCCATCAAGATTGTACAACCCAGAATACTGTACACCCCTCCACGTGGGGTTTTTTCCCTAGAAGGAAACCCTCTTTTATGAGGGAAATGTATTGCGACTATGCATCATTTGTGAATATTGTATTCTGAGAGAGGAGACTGTGAGAGAAAGAATAGGAAGTTATAACAAGTGTGATGTAGGTTGTATCCCTTCATTTGCTGGATAATAATAAAGGAAGGACCTGTTAATTTCTTTGGTGGACGTAGCCCACACTGGGTGAACCACATATATTTGTGTCTCTATTGTATTCTGTATCTTCTATGTTTTATTTCCATATTTGTCTTATTTTATTGCTTTGCGACCTATTTTTCCTAACAACTGGTATCAAAGCAAAATTAACTCGTAGGAAAAGAAGGTTCTTGATTCGAGTTGGAGAAATGATGGAAGATGGAAAGTTTAGGGTTGAGAAATTTAACATCCAAAACTACTAGTTATGGAAGATGCAGATGAAAGATTATTTATATCAGAAGATTTTATTTCTACCCTTGGGTGGAATAACAAAGAATATGACAACTATGAAGGAGGAAGAATGGGAGGTTCTTAACAGAAAGGCACTAGGAACGATACAGTTGATCTTGGCAACGTTAGTGGCTTTCAATATTTCGAAAGAAAAGAAAATGAAGGAGCTGATGGACGCATTGACTAAACTGTATGAAAAACCCTTGACGTCCAATAAGGTATTTCTAATGAAGAGATTATTTAATATGAAGATGTCAGAAGGTGGGTTTGTCGTAGATCATTTAAATGAATTTAATACGGTTACTAATCATCTAAGTTCTGTAAAAGTGAACTTTGATGATGAGGTCAGGGCTCTTCTAATCTTATGCTCATTTCAAGAAAGTGGGAATGGCTTGGTCATGGCTTCAAGTAACTTCGTCTCTGGTTCAAACACTTTAAAATTTGATGATGTTGTTGGTGTTATCCTTAGCAAGAAAATGTGACGCAAAAGAACAGGTGAGACATCATGTAATGCATTAAACATGGAGAACATGGGAAAACAAAAGGATAGAGGAAAGGGATTAAGGAACCGCGGGAATTATAGGAAGGGAAGATTCAAATCTAGATTGGGAAAGATAGAATGTTGGAATTGTGAGAAGAAATGACATCTGAAGAAAGACTACAGAGCTCCAAAGAAACAAAGAGATGGACAACAAGAGAAAAATCAGGAAGAAAATGTAACAGGTGATGTGTTACAAGATGCTTTGATGATTTATGTAGATAATATTTATGAGTATTAGATAGTAGATTTAGGGGATTCATTTCATGCCACACCCCATAGGAAACATTTTCTAGATTATGTTCAAGGTGATTTTGGACAAGTTCATTTGGGTGATGATGCACCATGCAAAATTTTTAGAATGGGAAAGGTAAAAGTAAAGAAAAGGAATGGAAACTAGTGGTTGTTGAAAGAGGTAAGACATGTTCCATATCTAAGGAAAAATCTGATTTCAACAAGGAAGTTGGAAAGTGAAGATTGTATATCCATATTTACAGATAAGGTGTGGAAGGTCACCAAAGGATCATTGGTGATAGAAAAAGGAGAGAAGGTAGGTACATTGTATTTATGTATTGGTAATACTAACTCTTTTATCTCTTTAGCTTCTACATGAATGGATATAGCACTGTGGAGTCACAGGCTTGGACACATGAGTGAGAAGGGGATGCAAATACTTCACAAAATAAATTTGTTGCTAGATCTTAAAAAAAATTATTTGGATTTCTATGAGCATTGTGTTTATGGAAAACATAAGAGAGTGAGATTTCTCATAGTTGGAAAATAAAAGAAGAGTGAAAGGTTAGAGCTTATGCATACATATGTATGGGGACCAACTCAGGTATCATCTCTTGGTGGCTCATATTATTATGTTACTTTTATTGATGATGCAACTTGAAAAACTTGGGTTTATTGCATTCGACAAAAATCAAATATTTTTGATACTTTTAAGAAATGGAAATCTTTGGTTGAGAATGAGACAGGAAAAAGGTTGAAGTGTCTCAGATCAAACAATGGAAGTGAATATTGAAACAAGGAGTTTGATGATTACTTTTCGTACCATGGGATTCGTAGAGAGAAGACAATTCCAGGAACACCACAAGAAAATGGTATGTCAGGAAGGATGAACGGGACAATCATGAAGCATGCAAGGAGTATGTGATTGAATGTTGGTTTTCCCTTACAGTTCTAGGCAGATGTTGTAGATACTATTGTTTACTTAATAAACATAGGACCTTCAATTTCTTTGGATGGTGGAATTCCAGAGGAGGCATGGACAAGTTAAAAGGTAAACTATTATTTTTTGAAGACTTTTGGTTGTGAAGCATTTATCCATATTGATAAAGAAAATGGAACAAAGCTTGAGGCAAAATCCAAGAAGTGTACCTTTCTTGGATACAGTGTTAATGATTTTGGTTATCACTTATGGGATTATAAAAATCACAAAATCATTAGGAGTAGAGACATCATATTCAATGAGAAGGTCATGTACAAATATTATTTGAAGGGAAAAAAACAGGAAAAGGAAAAACCAGAATACACAATGCTTGATTAGATCACTGAAAAATAAATTCCAAAGGTACTAGAAAATCAAAATGTACAACAACAGGAACAAAATGTACCTCAAACTCCTAAAAGTGTTGTTAGAAGATATACTAGGTTAAGTAGACCCCCTGCATAATACTCTCCATTGTATTATTTATTGTTGACTGATTCTGGTGAACCAAAATGTTATGAAGAGGCAATGCAAGTAGACACTAAAAAGAAGTGGGAGCAAGGCATGAAAGAGGAAATGGATTCCCCGATAAATAGCCAGACTTGGGATTTGGTTCAGTTGCCTGCAGAAAAAAGAGCATTGCAGAATAAATGGGCTTACAAGTTGAAGGAAGAAGATGGAGGCAAAAAGTGGTTCAAGGATAGACTTGTTGTAAAGGGGTTTGCACAAAAGGAAGGTATATATTTTGATGAAACATTTTATCTTGTTGTTAAAATGAATTCAATTAGGACTATTTTAAGTCTTTTGGAAGTAGAACATTTACATCTTGAACAGTTAGATGTAAGAACGAGTTTTCTCCACAGGGATTTGGAGGAAGAGATGTATATGCAGCAACAACAGGGGTATGAGGTCAAAGGGAAGGAAAATTTGGTATGCAGGTTGAAGAAGAGATTGTGTGGCCTAAAGCAAGCTCCAAGGAAGTTGTATTTGAAGCTTGTCAGGTTTATGACATAACAAGGTTATAGTAGATGTCATTCTGATCACTGTGTTTATTTTAAAAGGCTAGAAAATGGAAGTTATATTATCTTGATATTGTATTTAGATGACATGTTTGTTGCAAGGTCTAATATACAGGATATATATGTGCTCAAGAATAAATTAGCTAATTCATTTGTGATGAAGGATTTGGGTGCTCTAAAGAAAATACTTGGTATGAGAATAATAAGAGATAGGAAAAATCACAAATTGACATTGTATCAGGGTGAATACATAGAGAAGGTGTTGGAGAGGTTTAGAATGCAAAATGCAAAACCAGTTAGTACACCTTTGGCCAACCATTTCAAATTAACTAAGGAAATGTGTCCCAAGACACATGAGGAGATAGAATACATGTCCAAGTTCCCTTATTCATTAGCAGTTGGTAGCTTGATGTATGCGATGGTTTGTACAAGACCAAATATTTCACATGCAGTGGGGGTTGTGAGTAGGTATATGAAAAATCCAGGTAAAGAACATCGGGAGGCAGTAAAGTGGATTCTCAGGTATTTGAGAGGTACTGCTACTCATGCATTATGTTTTGGAGGTTTAGACATTTTTCTACGGGGATATGTTGATTTTGATATGGAAGGTGATAAATATAGCAGGAGGAGCACCAAAGGGTATGTTTTTACTGTAGGTGGAACAACATAAGTTGGATTTCAAAACTGCAAAAGTTTGTTTCACTTTCCACAACAGAAGCAAAGTATGTTGCTGCTACAAAGGCTAGTAAAGAAATGATTTGGTTACAAAGGTTTATGGAGGAATTGGGAAAGAAGCAGGAGAATAGAAGGTTGTACTATGACAGTGAGAGTTCCATTGATATTGCAATTAACTCAGCCTTCCATTCGAATACTAAGAATATACAGCTCAAGTATCATTTCATATGATCCATCTTGGAAGATGGACATTTGAACTTGGAAAAGATACATACTAGCCAGAATCCTGCAGACATGTTAACAAAGGGAGTAACCATGAAGAAAATGAGTTCTTTCTCAGTTTTAGCTGGTCTTCAAGTATGAAGGTGAAGATGAGAATTTTTCTAGGTCCAAGGTTGAGTATAGTCCAACAGGTACAACATTAGTGGAGTTGTTGTGATCAGTCTCCAAATGGGAGATTGTTGGTTGTGGATCTTGATTATCTTCATGTTTCATAGGTATTTGTTTTTAGCCATATTTATACCCCATGAAGACTGTACACCCCAGAATAATTTAAGCCCCCCCTACGGGGTCTGGGGAGAAGCAGGCCTCAACAGGGGGTGAAGCCCCGAAAGGAAAAATTACCTCGTAAATGTATATTGTAATTTCATAGTAAACCTAGACCATTCATTATAAGGTCGCAAATCTGATGGTAGAAGTTATGGTAGAGTTTTTTTCCCTAGAAGGCAACCCCCTTTTATGAGGGATATGTATTGCGACTATACATCATTTCTGAATATTGTATTCTGAGAGAGGAGACTGTGAGAGAAATAAGTGGAAGTTACAATAGGTGTTTTGTAGGTTGTATCCCTTCATTTGCTGGATAATAATAAAGGAAGGACTTGGAAATTTCTTCGATGGACGTAGACTACAATGGGTGAACCATATATATCTATGTCTCTATTGTATTGTGTATCTTCTGTGTTTTATTTCTACATTTGTCTTATTTTATTGCTTCAAATCCTATTTTTCCTAACATGTTGATTGTACTCAGCCTCATGCTCTCAATAACTATGCCAGGTGACTTTTCACACCAACCCTCTTAGACGTATTCAATGATTGGGGTTTTGATACATTCAAAAGGAAAATATAATGTTCATACAAAATAATCATTTTAGAAAGTGGCATGGGATTAATACACATGAGTAATTCCCCTTGGACCCCTCTCTTGTGGAAACTCAACCCCCATGACTCTGTCTGTCTTCATCTGCAGTCGATGATACATTTTATTTTATTATTTCAATGTACAATGTTTACATATTACATCATCAATCCTACAACCAAAAATCGTATTTACATTATACATCATTGAGCTAGGGATTAAAAACATGGACATTACAGAAAAAATGGTTCAAAAAAATTTCATTACATTTTTCAATATTGTTTTTAGATTTCATTTTTAATAGAGAAAGTTGCATGTAAGAGTTGGTTTGTATTAGAGATTTGCATATTACTGATATTTTGTTTGTCGGTTTGTTTGAGTGAGTTGGCTACATTTTTGACAAAAAAAAATGAACCTATCAATCCCTTCCAATTTGCGTAGTATTCATTGAAAGGAAAAGTAAAATTTACATTCTACATTTTTAGATATTTTTTCTTTATAAGTTTAGTAAATTGAAAGAGTCAAAAACACCATTGAAGTTTGTACCATACCTTTGAATACACAACAAACATTTTAAAAAACATTATTCTTAAAAAGACCTAGACATTTTATTTATAAAAGATACATTTTAAGGTTAAGTTCTAGGGCCTTGGTGTAGGGTTGGAGAGTAAATTCTCCAAGACCATATAATTGAACTAGGAATTGAATAAAGAGTGACAAATCCATTAGTAGAAATAATCATTTGTCAGGAATGCACATACAACACATGTGTCAAACACTACAATCAAGTTGAGCAAGTAGAGAAGATTATCCCCTCTCTACTTGTTTGGTGGGATATTGCGTTGATCCGGATTTATGAGTGGAATGAAATGAATAACATATTGAATACCATAACACATAGGTACGTAGAACAAAAACAAATATACGGTTAACAATAACTTCTATTGAATAAAAAAATAGGTTGAAACTGTAAAACTGCAGAACTAAAACAACTTGCTCAAATGGTGGTAGCTATCTCTGAGAAGAGATGTGGGTGCTACACACATCCGTCTGAGAAGAATTATTACAATGAGACTCCAGAGGAATTTTTAAGACTCCAGAGGAATTTTTAACATTACTCATGAATTCCAAAACCATAGACATCCAAAAACCTAACCCTAGGAGATGAAACACCAAAAGTTATGTGAGCCCTGATGGGTAAGTTGGTACCTCAACTTCCCAGGGTCATAACTTTTGCATACGACCTCTGTTTTAGGCGTGTGATAGCTCATTGGAAAGGTATTTTAGAGAAATACACATTAGGCTATCAAAATCTAACTCTGACTACAATTTGACTATGGCAAGCCAAAAAAACATTGTTTAGGGGCCCAAAACAACCCTGGAATACATAAAGATGTATTGATATGAAAATTTCCAAAATAAGCCAGTTGGAATAGGTGTGCAGCCACCAATATCCACCTGGATGTTGTGTAGAGCTTCTGGATATCCCCAAAAGTGCAGAACCCACAATTACAAAGAAATGTCATCATTACAGAGAAACGTGTTGAGCTAAAAACAATGAAGATGAGCCAGTTGGAATAGGTGGGTGGCTACCAATATCCACCTAGATCATGCATGTACATGGATTTTGGATTGATGTGGCAAGTCTTTGAGGTGACACTATTTTTCTTCGGATCTTCATGTTGAGGAATTTTTCCTATATTCCATGTGCATACAAATAGACTTGACTTATGACTATTCCCCACGAATGTTAATGTATTTAGCATCGGGCAAGCACTTCCATGTGGGTTTTTGTCTAACACATGGGAGTCATCTGTAATGCCCCATAGAACCTTAGGAAGTTCACTTTATGAGTCAATTATTAAAGTGAATGAAATTTTAGATTAATAGGATATTAATTAAGTTAAATTCCTATTTTTTTGGCATTAGTAACTTAAGTGAGAGTTGATTAAATCCTAGCTGTTAGATCTAAAGTGAGGTTGAGATCTAATCTCAACCCTTGATCACTTTAGGAGATCTAGGCTTAAATCAATGTAATAAAAGGTAGCCTAGGTGAGAGGCTGAGACACAGACAAGAGAGTGACAAGTTCTCATTGAGTGGGTGAAGAAATTTCATCCAAGTTTTAGTGGGAAGGGTTAAGGAAAGGTGCAAAGGGGAAACAAGGGAAATAAAAACTAGGTGGGCTAGGCTATTACTACATTGTATTCCTCTGATGGGCCATTATTCCAGGATGAGAACTTGAGATTTTAATTAATAAAATAAAACCTCAAAGATGGTTTTCCCTTCGTGGTTTTTCCATGGGTGTTTACCATAAATCTATTGTGCAATGTGATTGCTTTCTGTTTTATGCTTCCGCTAATGTTTGGTTAAAACCTAGATGTGAATTTGATAAATAAAGTGATTTTATTTCTAGTTAAGTGTCAGGTGCTAGGTTAGATAAATTAACATGGTATTAGAGCAATTTCTCTTAGAGGGATCCAATCGTAAGTTGCACAAATGACAGATCTATTGGATCAAGAGTGTCGTGGTGGTTGATTGAAGGACCAAGCACATATCCAATATATTTTGTAGCAGATCTATCAGATATGCAAGGAGATCTTATTGGATCAATAACTAGTTGATCCAAAAATCCTTAGATACCAATTTAATCTTTAAAAACCCATATTAGTATCTAACTTGATTCATAAATATTTCTTGATCGTATTGAGGTGATTTGTAGAAAAAATTATGATGTGCTTATTATCCAAAACCTCATAAAATGATGAATAACTTGAAGAATAGTGAGATGAAAAAACATGAAATAAAAGAACTCAAAATACAATATTTTATAACGAAGTTCACTAATCTTTGAATTCCCTTCAACAATGAGACTGCTTTTCATAATCTCAAATGTCAAAATTACAATAAAGGGTGGACTTACTAATCCAAATTTGACATTACTTTTCAATTTCGTTGTTCAAACACATAAATAGAGTTTACCATTGAATTCCTTGTGAAATTTTGAGAAAAATGAGTATAATATTGACCATATTCTGATATGGCTCAATTTCACTCCCTTTGGCATGTAAAACAATGCACTACAATTCTCAAACAAGGCTATATGGAATAATATTTTAAAAATCATATTCTTAGCACAAAACAAACATCGAAATCATACTCTTGTTGATAAAATGAGAAAAATGAGTATAAACATGCCTATGTTTGGAAATGGTACTCCATGGCACACAAATCTAGACCACCAAAACTGGACTCCTTTTGCATGCACTCCAATACACTCCATATTGTACCCTCATCTCGGGATCCATGTTGTCATATGAGGTGATGGGAATTTGGTTTTGTACCCATTAAATAGGGCGTGGGCTCCAAAACTCTGCTTGAACCTTACGTGGCCCTTTAAATATTGGTGGTTGTGTTGTTGTAATAACACAACCATATGGTGTAATGGTTGGTGCGTTGTAGTTAAGTCATGGGCTATGTGTTGGAAGGTCTAAGGTTCAAGCCCCATGGACTCAGTTTCTTTGACATATAACATTTATATAAAAATAAATATATTGTATCACATTGGAATATTCGACGTAATCGTTGGATTAATTGGTTATGGCATGTTGTTTAAGTCATTGGGCCATGCTAGGAGGTCAGAGGTTTGATTCCTTTTGACTCCAACAATTTTTATTCTAAGGCCAACTTTTCCTTCTCGAAGGTGCCATGTGGCAGCCTATCATTGTCCACTACGTTACAAACTCACCTGTGCCACATCATCATTATTTTCCATGCCATTGGTACAATGTGCCACATGTCGGTTTATAATTCGTCCACATGTTTCCTACCATGTCATTATACAGATGCCACATCATCTGTATGGATGACACATGTTACTTCCAAATAGGTCCAATTGGATGTTGATTTGTCCAATTCTGGGTGACACATGGCACACTATCTTGTTTCCACATCACCTTAGTGACATCATATTGATTTGTACAACACAACACATGTCACCCTTGCAGTGGTGACAAGTGTCACCTTTGACATTGAGTTTTTCCCTAGTTTCACCAAAACTTTGACCGGCTATACCTTTTGCATATGAACTCCATTTGAGGTGATTTTTGCATTGTTGGAGAGCTATCACCGAGATCTACACAATGAAGTCTGTTTCGAGAATATTTGAGATGATCAAATTCTGAGCATTTATGGATTCTACTACTCTTTTGTGAGCATTCTAAATACTTTTGGACCTTTGTGAGCATTGTGGATCCTCTTGGATCACCAATAGTAAGAAATCAAAAGATAGATTTCAGGGAAAAAATTGTACTATAGTTAGATCGGTCGTCGAGGACAATGCATTATTCTGTTACAGGTCACATAGACCACGTGGAACAATGTATCAGCATAGAAATCATGTTGTTAATGCATACAGTGCATGAAAAGGCCATACATGACAGTATAGGGGAAGTTTCAACATAAGGTTATCAGATTAGATCTTGGAGATGAGTTGTGCATTGCGATTTGAAGACAGGTTGGACAAGGTGTCCAACTATAGTATGTGGAAGGAGAAGATCATGTTGGTGTTGATTGAGAATGATATTTGGGAGTTTTCCAACTAGATTGTGGCTCCACCAAAAGATCCAAAAGATCTAGATGCCCATAATATAAAGGATGTGAAATCCAGGAGAATAATCCTAGATAGAGTGAAGGGTCACGTAATCCCTCATTTATCTAGAAAGAACCTAGCCAAGGACATGTGGGAGGCTCTTAAGAGATTGTTTCAGAGTAAGAATGAGAATCACAAAATGGTCTTGAGAGAGAAGCTCAGGGACACGAATATGACATGATCATATTCGGTGATGAATTATCTCACCCAGATCCGACAGGTTCAAGATGAAGTGGTTGCAATAGGGAAGACAGTGGATGATTCAAAGTTGGTGAGGATGACACTCAAAAGCTTCAGGAAGGAGTGGACCTCATTCATTAAAGGGATCATGGCACGTGACAAGATCCCTGATTGGTCAATTTTGTGGGTCAACTTCATTCATAAAGAAATTCAAGATGAAGAACTGAACGAAGACAAGCATAAGAATGATGGTGAGAATCTTGCTCTTGCCAACCAGGAAAAGAAAGGAAAGTTCAAGAAGATTTCTAGTGGAGATCATACCGACAAGAAGAAGGACATAAGATGATTCAAGTGTTATGCATGTCTCAAGTTTGGGCACTATGTAGGTCAATGTATAAACAAGAAGAAGGGTGGAAATGAGGCACAACTAGATTTAGGTGCGTCGGAAAAGGATCAAGAGGAGGAGTTCACCAAGATGTTTGAACATAAAATGTTCTTACTTGTTTCCCATACTTCTTTAGACACCATATCAACTGGTGCATAGTTAATAGATAGTGGACCCACATGTCATATGACAGGAGCACGAGATTTGTTCAAGAGCTTCACAGAATCAGACTCATATATGCATGTGGAAATTGGTATGGGGACCAAGCATGCAGTGAAGGGATCTAGAACAGTGCTATTCTAGATGGATTCAGGAGGTGTTTTGAGAGCGACGAATGTGTTATGGGTGCTAGAACTCAGGAGGAGTGTGTTCTTAGTCTCAATGATTGAGAATAAGGGCTTTGTCGTACTATTCCAAGATGGACAGAAATTGCTCAAGCCCAGAGGATATAGCTCAGACACAACAAATGTTCTAGGAGTTAGAGAGAGAAACTTGTATAGGTTAAAGAGCCAAACCATGTGAGCAATGGAAAGAAACAACATAGTGGAAAATAACAAGGAGAGGGTAGCTTCAAATTTTGAGTAGCTCAGAGCAAGTCATCCTTTAGGTTCAGGTGGGAAGGAGCAACCTTCCAAGTTTATCCATAAGAAGTCATGGTATGATATGGCCATGCAGGATGCTCAGGAGCAGGAGACTTCTACGAGCATGATCAGAGGAAAGTCTTCGCAAAAAGGTATGAGTGAGATGGCAGGGATATCTTTCATGTCAGAGGGAGCAACCAATCAGGTGGATTGGAGAGAATGCATGGTAGAAGATCTAGTAGTGAAGAAGGAGCCACCTCTAAGTGGTAGAAGTACCTTCCTCACTAAGGAGTGTTGATGTATTTACCATCATACAGGTACTTCTACATGGGTTTGTGTCTAACACATGAGAGTCGGTCCAAATGCCTCTCAGAAGTTTAGGAAGTTCACTTTATGAGTCAAGTGTTAAAGTGAATGACCTTTTAGATTAATGGGAGATTAATTAATTTAAATGCCTAAGTTTTTTGCAGTAGTAAATTAAGTGAGATGTAACACACCCAACCCCGTAGTTAGATTTTTAGAGAATGGGGCATTAAAATTTTGTTCCCTTAATTCATATTAGAAATACCTTTCGGTAACACCATTTTATTATGCTTGTCAAGAGCTTTCCGAAACCAAGCCTTGGATCAAAATTTATTGCCTTCTAAAGTTTCTTAGGCCCTTATTGGCTAAAATCCACCTCAACACCACGTGGCACCCATGTGGCCCCACATCACCTGGTTTATCTGACGGGGCACTATCATGTTGTGGCACATCATTCTCTGGGGTGAAATTGGTAGCCGACGTGGAAATTATCGTGGTACTTGCCACGTCCTTCACCGGACCCTTGGATTATTGGGTCCCGAAACCCAAAATAATCTTGATTTGTATATCCCAAAAGGGTTTGATCTGACATGAGATGGCACCTAGGGTACAAGGTCATGTCATATGGTGCCACTGGTCCTTTTGGAATTGGTTAGGTGACATCATTCAACATCACACCGAGTTTCTGGACTATCGGCCCAATGGGAGTGTTTGTGAAAATCTTATCCCTCAACACCTGATCCAGTACAAATTGGTATCCTAGATGTGTGGTCCTATCATGTGCTCCTATATGTTGTCCACCGAGGTATTGAAACGTAGCCACCTAGTGTCAGATATTGGGGCCTAGGTGACCCAGATCTTCCGCTACACACCTCCAAACCTGACCCGAGTCTAGCTGGCACTACAGACACGTGGCTAGACCACAACTAGCCCCTTGTTAAGACATGTGTCCTTGCCACTGATTACCACTTGAAACGTGGAACCTATTTAACCTACGGATCCTTGACCAACTATGCCAAATCAGAATGACATGTGGCACCCATTTACCTTACGGATCCTTGTCCAACTATGCCAAATCAACATGACACGTGGTTCCCATTTACCCTGTGGATCCTTGTCCAACTATGCCAAATCAATGTGACATGTGGCACATCCTCCGAGTACACTAGCATCCACCCTGGCACATGACCCAACTCTAACCAGACACATTGACTAATCATCAAGTGACATGTGGCCCTGAATATCTGGCTCCAGGACTTCCCCATCAAGGTGTAACTTCAAGTAACCTCGATTAGGTGATTACGATGGGATTAATTATCTTAATCCATTTGATTAGGTGAGGTATAATTAATGTACTTAAGGGTTTAACCGCCCTTGAGTACATGTGTGAAGATTCACATTAGTGTGATGTCACCTTCCTCCTGGCCTCATCCTGAAGGACCACCAAGATCTATGATCATGATTTCTTTTAACTAGGTCTAATGGATGGTCAAGATTTCTTCATTGAAGTCCCACCTTCAGGGTGTTTTCATCTCAGTGACCCAAATGAACCCAAATACTCCACAATGATGATCATTCGAGATCTCTCCAATTTCTTCCTCGATAGATCGATGGACTAGATCACGACTCAGAGTCTCCTCCGTCAGAGTTATATTATAAACCCGAACACAGTTCTCTCCGACTACAATAACCTCCAATCAATGGTGGAGATATACTCATCCTTGTATCCAACAAGTGATTAATAAGTTTGGTTTCCCTAAGGGCATGGGGTCTGACATGGGCTTCCCCCCCTTGGTCCCTCCTTCAACCACTGGTCAACATGCGTTCCCTTAGACACGTTGGTTCTCCTAGTCAGCATGATATGTCGTGATGACATCATCTCATCATTTGGTCTCATTCAAAAGAGACCACTATGATCTACAATAGAGGTTTATCATGGCCTTGTCTCGATGTACAGTCGAGATCGTCCCTCTGACTCCTATTTCAGACTGCCTCCACCTCAAATTCCAGGGTCCCCCCCCCTAACCGGGGAACTCCGACTGTATTATATACAAGGATATAATGGTATAGGATCATCCACAGACATCCTCTGATAGATCAACAACCCTTGTTGATCTTACAGTGTATACTCCACAAGCTTCACCTTTAGCATCGATGGTGGGCCATGATCTCTCCGCTTTGCCAGATCAATGGTTGAGATCTCATCTCAACTTCATCCCAATAAAGGGCCCATATTTAATTATCGTGCCAAATATACAACCATGATCCTCCAAAGCGAGTTAGCATTCCCCCAATGGTCCATAGTCTGAGTCTGGACTTAGTCACTTTTGTGATGTTTTTTCCTCGCTTTCTCCTGTAGGGTTTCTGGGTTTTTCGAGATCCCTCATCTTGGTCCAAATCCTACCTTCATTCACCCATGGTCTCGACACCATGACACATAGGTACACACATAGGATCAAATGTGGAGGTACATACATCAAGCAAGGAGATCTCTCCACTCCAGATTATACTGAAATCCGAGTTATTTACCAGTTCACATGCCTGTGTACTTTTATATCCTTGCCATAATCATCCATTTCACATACTCAATACAAACTATAATTACAGTTACTTCACTAAGAATAAATACTACTCAAAACTTCAAATACAGGACTTCTCATACAAATATATTCTATGTAAACATAATACCATCATTAGGAAAGGCACAACAAGTTCACCATTTGGGTATTCACATCAAACATCATCGTATGAATTATCAAATCCATTCATGCATTCAAGTTAATATGTAGAGAAATACAAGTTACTTATCTACAATTTCTGAGATATGTTGGCCACTACTGTAGGGTGAACCAATCTCCACCCAACCGTAGGCAAGGTTTCACTATCCTATGCTACAACCAGCTAACCCAAGCCAAGGTACGATGTCATGAGAGGTTATCTACAAGATTTTCAGGAAGTCTCTGCAACTTCTCTTCTCTAACCGTATCCAACTACTCTCTGTCTATGCCCATATGTGTGTGTTCTATCTGTCCATGTGCCCCCTTTTTCCTATCTTCTGCCCCCAAGATTTCGTGTGTCATGCCAGAAGTTTCATGGTGGTACTTTTTCCATCCTTAACATCCCAGGGAACTATTCCAACTACTAGCTTGACTGATAATCAATTTTCAGGGCCGAGGACAGTTCATGTCTGCACTATTTTTAATTAGATAGGGTATTTCCTGGCATAGTCATCTCAATCAATAAATTCCTCTCTCTTGCACCATTCCTCTCATGACATCGTAACCTGTGAAGGCCATACCTTCAACAATAGCTCAACATTTATCTGTTACATTAAAATTAAGTATATACATTACAAAATATATCAAGGTCCATTTTCTTTCATACAAATCCGTCTATAGTTTTTTTCATAATAATACTTATAGTTACAGACTAGGGGAAACATGGGTGTTACATGATAGTTGATTAAATCCTAGTTGTTAGATATAAAGTGAGAGTGATATATAATCTCATCCCTTGATCACTTTAGGAGATCTATTGTTTTGGACTTAGGGTTAACTCAATGTCATAAAAGGTAACCTAGGTGAGAGGATGAGACACACACAAGAGATTGAAGAGATCTCATTCAGTGGGTGAAGAGAGTTCATCCAAGTGTGAGTGGGTAGGGTTGAGGAAAGGTGCAAAGGGGTAGAAAGGGAGATAACAACCATGTGGGATAGGCTATTGTTGCATTGTATTCCTCTAATGGGCCATTATCCCAGAACGGGAGACCAAGAATTTATTGAATAAAATCAAAACTCAAATATGGTTTTTCCAAGGGTGTTTACTTGAAATTTGTTGTGCAATGTGTTTGGTTTCTATTTTATGCTTTTGCTAATGTTTGGTTAAAACCTAGTTGTGCATTTGATAAATAACATGATTTTATTTTGATTTAAGTGTTGAGTGTTATGTTAGATAAATTAACACCAACTATCAATTGTGAAGTGGCAGACTTAGTATATTTTACTGAAGTGTGGGAATACCTACTCTCACTGCCTCAAGAATGTTTGGAGAGGTCACCATTGGAACCTACTAACTCCCTGTTAGTGTGATAGATACCTCCACTTCTTTTCCTTAGACATCGAGTGCCCTTGATTGGGGAACTCAATCAATCACTACACCTATCCCTACCTTAAGTATACATGTTTTTAGCATCACCGTTGCCTATGTCTAGATTAATTTTCCACTAGGAAGCAAAGCCTTGGTTACAACATTGGTAATGAGTTTTCACCTATATACCCATAGGTAGTTCACAACCCTAGATGCTAGTTTTCATTTTGGTTGGAATGATCAACATGGGATTGGACCCATAGCTAGAGCTACTCCTATCCAAGGGGGAAATGATGCCCTTGGGGTTAGTGGGGTAGGAAGATCTATGAATTCCAATGGGCTGCAAGGCCCTTTATTTATCCACCATAATACATTTTCCAAATATTAGTTGTTTTTGTTGGCTACCTTGAACTTACTGGATTTATCCCATTTGACAAATGACCCCATCAAGCGTCTCCCATATTGGCCAATTATATAGACTAAATTACCATTAGACATACCCAAGTTTGACAGGAGGTTTAGAGAAGATCCTTCTACCCATGTCATGATGTTCCAGCTTTGGTGTTCATCCAAATCCTTATGGATAATAATGTAGATTGTGTCTTTTCCAACACACCCTGATTGAGAGCATCACTAAGTAGTACATTGAATTTTCAAGTGCTTCATTTCATGATTTTTTGTCGTTAGTGATGGCCTTATTGACCCATTTTCAACTTTTGATCTATTAAAAATTGGAATTGAGCTCTTGACATCCTCACATCAGAACATTGATTCTCATATATCAGATCATATCCATGAATGGACACGGGGGCATAGGCTCATCAAAGCCAAAATTTTGGACCTATTTCTAGCGGATTGGTTTGTTAAGTCTTTGTTTCCTAGTATTGCCAAGGATGTTGTGATTAACCAAATACCAAGTTATATTACGCGCTCAACAACTAAATTTGATTTATTATCAGTCTGGCACATTGTATGAGTTGATACATCATGCTCCTTGGTCATAAAAAAATCCTCATAAACCTACCTTGGGAATACATGCCAATGGTGTGATTGGTTTTATTTCCTATTCTTTTTCTCACTAGTTAGAGAGACATATGTCGCAGATGACTATCTCTCATAATCCACCAATGAATGCACTAGCATTAAATAATGCCTCGGTCCCTACCCAAAACTTTGATGTGCATTTGTTCTAATCAAAAAATCCTAAGAACAATCAACAACCTAGAGGCAAGAAGAGTAACAAAAAGAAAATCTCTACTTATGGACAAGAGACTACACCTGATGTTAATGTTAATGTGAGAAGCACTAATGAGAGAAAGAAAAATAAATTTCCTTGCAAGATCCACATTGAATATCATCCTACTCATAAGTGTCCTCAAATTGATGACACTCAACGATACTTATCCTAGCAGGGATCCCAAAAACAATTGGTTGTCCTAACAAATCCTTTTCGCCCACAACAACAACAAATTTTTGTGATGAGCCTTGCACCTCTGTAAGGGGACACATAGGGAAATCCATTGCAAGGGGAAAATACCATGAATGTTAATGTATACATGTGTGAACAAAATGTTCATATATAGACAAGAGATTATAATTATGACAGTATTGAGAGCATTCCTACTAATAAGGATTTGTCTTCATCCTAGCTAGGAAGATCTCTATAGATAGAGAATCCATATAATGATATGGTTCCCCCCCCCCCCNACACACAACCCCAACACCCGAGCTGCTCACAATTACGGTATTGTTGAGGATTTGACTCAAGCACCTTGTTCAATATTTTCCCTTGAGATCCTTCAGAGCTTCCTTGTGTAGTGCAAATCAATGTTGAACATTATTAGCAGAGTTGATCCATCAAACACTCATTTGATTATATTTGACCTTGACTAGATTTGGCCTAGGCTTTCCTGCCATATTTCTTTACAGATCCAAGTATCTTTGCATGGGACAGACATATTTAGATGTGTTTTTGATGAAGGAGCCTCCACTTGTGTTATGTCATTGTCTTGTTGGAGAGCCTTGGGTTCTCGAGATCTTGTTCCATCATTTACCATGTTAAAAAATTTGATGGTCATGCTTTTAAGGCCCATGGAATCATTGTTTCCTTTCTTGTAATGTTAGGTGGAAAGACTATTTCAATTGAAGTTAAAGTAGTCGATGCTCCTTTAAACTATAATTTTTTGTTAGGGCATAGTTGGTTTTATGTGATGATGATAGTTGTGTCTTCAGTATTTAGAGTCCTCCTCTTTATTCATCAAGATAAAGTGGTTACCATATGTAAACTAGAATACTGTACACCTGATTTGTGAACTAACACTGGTACAAATGTTCTATTCATTAGTGATTCCAAGGGTGCTTTCAACAATGTTGGTGTTGGGAGGTTCAAAGGTTAATCTATGACGGGCACATTCCTGTTCCCTTCACCTACCAATTATGGTAACTCCTCTCATATCTATATGAATTCGTTGGGTACTATTTAATCACAAGATTTTTCCTTAGCGTCTCTTCAACACAACTTGTTTCTATATAACATATTCGTTGTCAATTAAGACCATTGGGTAGTGCCTCATATGTTAGAGATTGATTCATTAGGCTTGATTTTTTCATTGAGTGCAATTGAGATTTCCTACCAATCTATCCAATCAAAAGGCACATACGATGATTAGAAACTCCATCATTATATGGAATATGATTAGTTCATTTCATCCATTTGGGTTGTCAACCCTCCTAGTTCACATGGTTCCTTGGATGTTGAGATTCTTTTAGATGAGGCTATCCTTGATGCTATGACCATTCTAAAATACCATGGGAATATATGAATCATAGATCATTTTTCCATGACCATTCTAAAAGACAATGGGAAGATATGCATCATAGATCATTTTTCCTGTTTGAATTGGAGAAGTTAGAGGTTGGCATGAAATCCTAGTTTCATATGGTGATATCAACTGGTACCAATGCCCCATCTTAACATACGATGGTATGCAGAAGGGAATTTGGATAATATATAGAAAAATAATCCCATTTATACCTCAATGAAGCTAGATGTCATCGGAAAAATATTGATTGGTGTATATTGTTCTCCTCGTGAAATTGAATTGTATACTACCATTTTGAAGGACTTTTGATACATTTTCTCTTGGAACTATGAGGATATTCTAGGAATTGATCCTCAAATTCTAAAACATGAAATCAAAATGTATGACATTGCTAATCCTATTTGACAAAATCTATGCTTGATCAATATGAAGAAGGTAGTTTCCATTAAGGTAGAGGTTGAAAAGTTGCTTCATGCTAGTTTTATTTACCTAGTTCAATTGGTTAAATGGGTTTCTAATACTGTTCCAGTTGCCAAGAAAAGAGGTACCATTCGAGTCTGTATTGATTTTATGGATCTTAAAAAGGATTTTCCTAACGAAAATTATCCTACCCGATTCATTGATCAAATTATTGATGAATGCGCCAACAGTGAAATAGTTTTATTTATGGATGGTTTCTCTAGCTATAATCAGATTCTAATAAAGAAGGAAGATTAGCATAAAACTATGTTTATCTATCCTTGGGGTTCTTTTGTTATATTGTAAGATGTTATTTGGCCTAAAAACATTTGGTGCCACATTCCAATGGGCCATGCTATATGACTTTCAAGAAATCAAATGCATTGTTGAAGAATATTTGGATGACTTAGCCACTCGGTATCAGAGTCATGTTGATCATCCATCTCATTTCATGTCATATTCACTAGATATTGGTAGTATACCATTCATTTAAATCCACATAAGTGCATCCTCTAAGTGATATCTAGGAGATTATTTGATTTCATTATGTCTAAGTTTGGGATGATGGTTGAGGCGATAGTTTAGTTGCCTCCTGTGCTTACTATTGGACAACTTCAAAGTTTGCAAGGGAAAGAAATATTTCTATGAAGATTCATCATGAATTATGCAGAGATTCTAAAAGGGTTCATGTGCCTTTTGAAGAAGGGTGTACCTTTTATATGGGATTACTAAGAATCGTGCTCTTTTGAATCTTTGAAGAAATCCTTGATGTCATCTCCATTGCTAAGTCCACCAGAATATAACAAGGAAATTTTGTTTTATCTATCTGCATTCGAGTCAACCATTGGTATTGTCCTTGTCCAAGAGGACAATTCACAATTCAAACATGTGATTTATTACCTTGTAAGGGTCTTATTGGCATTGAATTGCATTATTCACATGTCAAGAAGTTATCTTTGGCGTGGGTTCATGTTTTCCAACATATCAAACATTATATTCTTCTTCATAAAATCATTTTTTTAGCAGACTCCAACCTAATGCAACACATTTTGACATGTCAGGTCATTGGGGAAAATTATTCCAAATGGATAGTCATTTTATAGGATTTTGATTTGGAGTTTGCCACTTTGAATAGAACAATTCTTTAGCTTTCATGGAATTAATGTCTAAGCTTCCTAGAGACAATGAAGAAACTATGGTCAACGAGTCCTTGCTAGATGATTATTTTTTTCTCATTGACTCTTTTTGTCCCTGGTACATATATATGTTGATATATATTCAAACACAATGGTTCAACCCTCAGTGATCCAAAGATGAGTTTCGGTGTATTCACCATCAAGCTAGGACTTATCTCACTGTTGGCTTTGAAAAATAGATAGTCACGAGGAAATCTAAAAAGATATAAGTTGGAAAAATCCAAAAGCTCTCATGGTGTCATGCATGGCTTCCAAGTGCATGACATTCATTTCATGCAACCCTTTATTCTGTCTTGAAGAATCTATAAGTAAGAGAGCCGAAGATAAGGGAAAGGAGTCTATATGCAAGCATCATTATGTTATTGAATTGTAGTGAGAATCCTTGGTCCTAAGTTTGATACCATTTTTTAGTGTTGGGCATCAACATTATTGTTATTAGAGCTTTAGTGATAGATATAATCCATTCACTTGGCTATCTTGTTGTGATATAGTTTCAGATCATGCTTGTTCAACAAAGGAGGACCTTGGGGCTTGGATCCAGGAGTATAGCAATAAATATCAAGGTAATAATTCATGTTTTAACTCTTATTTAATAAATATAGATCTATCTTCTCCCACCCCCCAAAAAAAATATTTTTGTTTATGGATTAATTGTATCTTTAATGAGGCTTTGTGTTGATATAATTAGCTTGAGTTGTTAGATTAATACTTTATTCATGTTTTATGAAAAATGAGAAAGATGTTGCTTGTTGGATGATTGTTCATGTTATTTGGTGAAGAAACAAAGCTAGTGCGAGATCAAGAAAAAGTCATTGAACACTTTAGACAACCATCCAAAATCGAGTATTCTCCTTCTTACTTCTCTTATTTACTTTTGAAAACGCACGCTAGGCTTAGGAGAAAGAAATATGTTATCTATCCCTTTGTTTTTCATTGAATTAAAACCATTCAATGAGGGTTGATTACTTATCTATAGTTGGTTTTCTCTATAACACTATGTTGTGGATTCCTTCTACTTACATTGGAATATGAACTCACAACCTGAGTTGTAGCCTTGTAGTTTGGCCAGTGGGTTGTAGACTCCACTGACTTGGCATTGAGGTAGTGGGGTAGGTAGCGTTGAGGGGGTTTCCTTCTTAGGACCAATATTAGGTATTATATGCCATTAGTTGTCTATCGGCTCCTATTTTTCTTCTTGCACCAAGATGGTTACCCATTTAAACATTTTTCCAAGTGACTTCACTTGATCCCTTGCCTCTTGTTTTGTAACCTTCTCTTTACTAATGGTTTACTTCCTTGTAGAGCTTGGACTTCTTGTGTTTATTTTTTACTGCAATGGTGGGGGAATTTTTGTTGGGACTTCTTCTATGAGTACCCCTACATATGTCACTTAATGTTGGGCCTCCTCCTCTAATATGCCATTAAATGAAGTTTTGACTAGAAAATGCACTTCTTCTCCTTATTTTGACTTCTATAGGTCGTGACCAAAGTCATCCAAGTTTGACTCCTCCATGGGCATGGGGATGGGAATTGTCACTAGTAATATGAATGTGATTTGTGGTGGATTACTCTGCAACACTTGTGGTTGTAGTGTCAACCAAGAGGCAATTAATGTTCATATTGAAAAAATCCATCCTTACTTGAGATTTGCTGTTATAGAGACTATCACAGGTGCTCAAATTGACATATTTTTAGCACCCATCCAATGTTTTTTTCTCACATTTTTTCCATTTCCATTTCCATATTCATAACATTTTCCATCCACAATGATGCATTTTTTGTTAAGGTACAATCAATACTCACCCAACATACCATTTTCAATACTTATTCATATGCATTTTTAGGAGATTATCACTTTTTGTGCTAACAATGTTTTATGGGAACAAGTTGCGCAATCACCTTCCCAACACAAGAGCTCCAAATTATAGCTACTGCAACTTTGATTGTTGTTGCAACTCTCATTACTGCAACTCCCAGTGCTACAAATCTGGTCATTGCTACAACTCTCACTGCTACAACTCCCAATGCTGCAACTCACGTGTTGTGACTCACGATGTTACAATGCTCACTAGACCATAACTGCGAGGGTATAAATTTGACAGGAACTCCTACCCATCAAGTGAATTTTTTATGACAAGTTTCTTCTTAAAACTTCCCTTCTTGTGAGGGTTTATTTTTATTTTCACCCGTCATTTAAATATCATGTGTCATATATATTTTTTTTCATTTTAATTGTAAATACAAAAGCATCCTAGACACAACATAAAATTATTATGAAATTTCATTTAACAAAACATCATCAAACTATTTCAAATGAAATACAACACCATTAAAAACATAAACAAAAAATTATAACAGATTACCTTGATATAGCAGCTTGCACCCAGTTTCAATTTTGAAAATCAATAAGCATGCAATGATGCCAAGATAGTTATAGCCTACGGGAAAAGGAAAAAATTCGTTACTAATGGTTGTTGTAAAAATACTAATAAAATTCATGGATTGTAAAATTTGCAATAATTGTAGTTATTAATATAATGAAATAATAAATATCATTGAATTATTTTGGATTTGCTTTTTTAAATAACAACTACTATTTTTTTCTAAAATGAAATAAAATAGAGCTTGTGAGAGGTCGGCCACACCCATACTTATTCTTATTATCAATATTCAGGAAGACATTAAAAACACAGGTGGAAGGTATTTAAATGTGGATTCTCCAAAACCAAATATACTGAGAAAATAAGTGTGCAAGAAGGCGTTTTCTAGCTTCATCCAAACAAAGACAATTTTCATCACTGTAATTGCAATTTAATATTAATGAGCCTTACCTCTCTCGACAGTGGCGTGAAAGTTCTGAATCCTTGATCTTGTCTTCCCTCTCAACCTTCACTTTTCAACCATGTGATAGTGTCTAATTTCCAAAGAATCCTTGTGAGTTGTAAGTTGTGAGCATCCAGGTGCACACCTACACAACCTGTGCTATAATATTTGTAACTTATGTAATGTGTTATGCATGCAACTTGCAAGTTGCAACCTCCATCGGCTATAGAATTTGTAACTTGTACTATGCATGGGCTTTGCTATAGAATTTATAACTTTATAACTTGAGTTATGTATGTTTAACACAAAAATAAACATTCAAATTTAGGAAATTGTTATTATATATATATATATATATATATATATATATATATATATATATA
>ML776909.1:107277-127564 GCA_009831015.1 Picea engelmannii | reverse complement strand
TTGACGATTTCAAAATTAAGTGAACGTCATTAATGATCTGTAAATTTAAAAATTGATTGTATTTGACAATTAAAAATGGAAAAAATGAGTAAATACTCATCAAATTTAACCATTGATTACTGCAACTCCACAACAACTCACTATTCAACCATAAAACTGTCACCAATGAACATCCATTCATCCAACAAGCACTAAGAATACGATGAAGACAATTGGGTGCTAATATGGAAAGGACAACTCAACCACCACCTTCCATGGCCGATTTTAGTCAGCACACATCTGATTTTTTCCTTCTTTCAAAAAATACAATGTAACGATGAGACAACTAGATTCTCGTGGTTGGACATCGATCTTCTTAGCTCACTTTAGAAGTAGCCATTTTGTATAAATATGCTCGCTCTCACTGAGCCGGGGGATGAAGGAAAATCAACATATAGTTTGTAAAACACAGTTGTATTCATCCACATCTTTTCATTTAATCAAAGTTTTGTTTCGTTCTTGTTCAATTGATGGTGTGTTGAGTGTTTGAGTGTTTACTACATTCTTAGACCAATACCTCGTCTAAGGAGGTAGGCCCCCCTCCTTAGCTCGATATTTCTTGTATATTTTACAATTTGTAGAAGTAGTTATAATTGCATTTCTATTTTCTTATTTATTTCCACCAATTCCTTCATTAACATCTCATTTTTCTCCATTGTTGTATCTTTTTATTGCTAACAATGCAGGGTAGTGATCTTTGATTGATAAGAAAGTAGTTGTAGTGTTGTAATTGATAATTAAATGCACAAATCTTGAGTTTCTTACTAAATTAATTAGGAAGTAATTGAAAATTCCATTAGCCTACTAAAGGAAAAATAGTGAGGACTTCATCATTTCATTGTGGTGTAGGAGTACCACCCACTCTGTCAATTTTCACATGCAACTCTATGTGACTAATTTCATATCTGGAAATTGCTTCCTGGTGATCTAACAGTAAACCCTAGCTATTATCACTGAACAATTTTACATTGAAATTATTGAATAAAAATATATGCAGTAGAAACAACAAGATCATATATGAATCATCAATACACATGAGACACAAATTTTATGTTTTGTAACTTTATCAATTTTAGAGATTCTGAGGGAAAAACCAGCCCTCCCAACCAATACAATTTCACTAAAATCTAAGGAAAACCTTGTCCTCTAAAAACCAGAAAACCAAACCTCAACAAATCCCTGGAAATTTCCTCTACCCAAAAATCAGTTGCATACCACCTGTACAACATACTAACATCACATGTACGGTTGCCGACGTTATCTTGTACGGACCTGCTCCTTCCTAGAAACCCTGTACGGATGTACAAAATTCACCTCACTGCAACCCACGTGTATACGTGATTATGCTCACTGCAAACCCTGTACATAAACGATTCACCTTCCTGTAACCCATGTACATATGTGATTCATCTTCCTTCAACCTATGTACATACATGATTTTGCTCACTACAACCCGCATACATGTATAAAAACCTGTATAGACACTTCTATATGATTCACTCTATTCCTCCCTTCCTATGCCATATTTTCCATAGTTACATAAATTCATTTGGTGAGATCACCAAGCTCCTTGGCACAAGTGCAGACTCACTTATGTCAACTTCCTCATGTCTACACACTCTCTACACAATATAAAATGCCACAATGACCTCTCTCCTTTATATACAAGTCTTAGGGGTCAACATAGAAGCCCCTCCACAAGTAAACATCAAATTAGACTTTCTTGTAGGTGTGAATCCCCAACACAAACCCGCAAATCCCACCACCAAACCCATGAAGCCCCAACTTCATTCCAATGATAGTTTTCTCCAAACAAAGAGTGTAATGTGGTGCCCACAATGATTCCCACATGCCCAAAACCTAGGGCACATGAGAATACTTTCCCAAAGATACAAAAATCAACACTCCATCTTAGCAAGGGAGGTATTATCACCACACTCCACAATCACTTGGAAGTATCTTTGTCTCCCACCCTAGAAGTATCTCTTTCTTTCTCCTGCACTAGATCCGCTACCACAATTGCTCTCCAATCCAACTGATTGGTTGCTCCCTCTATAACTGAAGACAAACCTCATTCCTGGTATGATCCCTTCATGGAAGACACCCTTCTCCTAGAAGCCTCCCACTTCTGAGCATCCTGTCTGGCCATCTCAACCCATGACACCCTCCTGAATTTCTTGGAAGATGCCTCTCCCCCATCTAGAGTTTAAGGTTGGCTCCCACTGAACGATTGACTCTCCCTCTGAATTCTAACTCCCTCTGAGTCTCACAACTCCCTCTAAATCCACTGACTCCCTCTGAAGTCAGACTCCCTCTAAGTATACACAACCTTCGAAGATACCTTCTCCCTATTCATTGTCCTCTACAGAGTCCTAGGAGGCTACTCCTCCCCACTAGATCCTGACAGATGACTGATTCTATCACTCTGTCTCCCTTTGAGCTTGTACTATCACTGATGGAGCTATTTTCTCCCTTTGTACTTGTGTTTCTAGTGGGTCCACCTGCCTCACCACTAGTTGAGATACATGCTCCACCTCATCTGTATCTCTACTCTTGTTGGTCACAACATGCATAGGATGGTCCCTTAGCCTATATACTTTTCCCTCTCTAACTCCAGGACCATTGTTGTTCCTGGACTAAATATTCTAGGAATCCAATAACACTCGTCCATCTTGGAACAACACTGCATAGCCATAATCTTCATTCGTCAAGGCTAAGAACACACTCCTAACACCCATAACACATTTTCCACTCGCAACAGATCCCCTAACTCCATCCTGAATAAAATTGCTCCATATCCCTATACTACATGTCTGGTCCTCATACCAAGCTCCTCGTATATACCTGATTCAGACATCGTGAAACTCATGAATAAATCATGTGCCCCGGTCCTATGTCGGTGGTTCCCATTGTATAAGAACGTCCATGCAATGCTCCAAGGAAAGAATCCTTCTTAGCCAAGTCACAACCATCCAATGAAGTTCTTCCCAAATCCATTATCCAAGTCATCCATAGACTCTAACAGAGACTCCTTTTGGATACAATCAATGGATATTATTTCAAACCTTGACAACACCTCTTGTGCAAAAATCCCCTGCACAAATGGTTCCCAAGACTTGGGAAGGCCTCTCAGTGTCTACAAACATGCTACAATTGATCCTATGTCCTCTCTTTGAACAGTCTCAAGCTACAGATGGACACTCAATCTAGTCCACTCTAGACCTTTACAACTCCTCTATGCAAATGTCCTCATCCTCTTGGGTCAAATGCCTTATACAGTGTTGTACCTTGACACTATGCAACTCTCCAACCCAATGAAGACTCTATATCATCAACTTGACATACATGCGAAGACATCTCGTCTATGCCAAAGCACTCAAGATGCACCCATCACAACTCACTATGACAAGCCACTGGAAGTCTATCCACAGGGTTGGCAGCCTACCACACAACATACTGTTGTGATCCAGGCTCTCCACCAATCCACCAAAACTCCCAACCTACCACACCACCAAGCTGCAATAGTCCACAACTCCTCATCTAAACAGTATGCTCCATGTCTCAAACCAAATACCATCTAACATGATGCCACCTACAACAACATTGTAGGTCCCTCTCAAAGATAACTCCTCAACACTACTACAACTCCCTCTCAGAGTCGTCACCTATGATATGCACAAATAGAAACAAGAAATATGCA
The DNA here is from genome assembly GCA_009831015.1 of Picea engelmannii. Taxonomy (NCBI): domain Eukaryota; kingdom Viridiplantae; phylum Streptophyta; class Pinopsida; order Pinales; family Pinaceae; genus Picea; species Picea engelmannii. The sequence goes on along the minus strand of ML776909.1, from coordinate 123,825 downwards.
ACAAAATGTAGCATATGTGTCTCGAAGATGATCCCTTTCTCTTCAGATATGAAGCTCTGATACCATGTCAATTTTCACATGCAACTATATGTGACTAATTTCATATATGAAAATCGCTTCCTAGTAATCTAACAGTAAACCCTAGCTATTATTACTAAACAATTTTACACTAAAATTATTGATGGAAAATACATGCAGTGGAAACAACAAGATCAGAGATGAATCATCAATACAGATGAGACAATTTTTTTATGTTCTGTAACTTTATAAAATTTAGATATTCTCATGGAACAACCAATCCTCCTAGCCAATACAATTTCACCAAAATCTGAGGACAACCTTGTCCTCTCAAAACCAGAAAACCAAACCTCAACAAATCCCTGGAAATTTCCTCTACCCACAAATCTTTTGCATACCACATGTACGACCTACTGACATCATCTATATTGTTGCTCATATTAGCATGTACAAACCTTTTCCTTCCCAAAAACCCTGTACAAATGTACGTGATTCACCTCACTGCAATTCGTGTACATACACAATTGTGCCCACTGCAACCTACATACATACGTGATTCACCTTCCTGTAACCCACGTACATACGTGATTCACCTTACTGCAACCCGCGTACATATGCAACTATGCTCACTACAACTTGTGTACATGTACGAAAATTTGTACAGACACTTTTGTACAATTCACTTGATTTCTCCCTACCTAGGCCATATTTTCTAGAGTTACAACCATTCCTTTGCTAAGATCACCAAGCTCCTTGGAACAAATTCAGAATCACTTATGCAAACTACATCATGTGACTCTCTACATAATACAAAATGTCACAATGGCCTCTCTCCTTTATATACAAGTCTTATTGGTCAACATAGAAGCCCCTCCACAAATCAACATCAAATTAGACTTTCTTGTGGGTGAAGCCCCAACACAAATCAACAAATCCCACCACCAAACCCATGAATCCCCAGATTCATTCTAATGATGATTTTCTCCAAATGAAGAGTGTAATGTGGTTCCCATGACGATCCTCACATGCCCAAAACTTAGGGCATGTGAGAATACCTTCCTGAAGCTACAAAAATAAACATTCCCTCTTAGCAAGGGATATATTCTCACCACACTCCACAATCACTTGGAAGTAGCTCTGTCTCCCACCCTAGGAGTAGCTATGTCTCCCGCACTGGTTTCACTACCACAACTACTCTCCAATCCACCTAATTGGTTGTGCCCTCTATCACTAAAGCTAAAACTTCTCTCTTGTATGATCCTTTCCTGGAAGACACCCTACTCCTAGAAGCTTCCCACTTTTGAGCATCCTTCCTGGCCATCTCAACCCATGAAACCCTCCTGATCATCTTGGAAGATGCCTCTCTCCCATATGGACCTGAAGGTTGTCTCCCACTAAACGAATGACTCTCCCTCTGAGTCTCTTGACTCTTTTTGAAGTCAGACTCCCTTCGAGACTCTTAAATCCCTATGAGTCCACTAACTCCCTCTGAAGTCAAACTCCCTTTGAGTCTACATAACCTTTGGAGCTATCTACTCCCTGTCCACTGTCCTCTGCATAGTCATGTGAGGTTGCTCCTCCCCATGGGATCTTAAGGGTTGACTCCCTCTATCACTTTGACTCCCTCTGATCTTGTACCATTGGTGGAGCTACCTGCTCCCTCTATACCTGTGTTGTTGGTGGGGCCACTTGCCTCACCAATGTTGGAGTTACCTACCCCTCATCTGTCTCTCTGCTCCTGTTGGTCACAACACTCATAGGTTGGTCCCTTAGCCTATATGATTTTCCCTCTCTAACTCCAGGACCATTGTTGTGCCTAGGCTAGATCCTCTAGGCATCCAATAACACATTTCCTTCCTGGAACAACAATGCATAGCCCTACTCCTCATTTTTTGAGGCTGAGAACACACTCTTGACAACCATACCACATTTTCCACTTACAACACATCCCCCGACTACATCGAGAATACCATTGCTCCAAATCCCTATACTACATCCATAGTCCTCATACCAAGCTCCTTGTATATACTTGAGTTAAACATTGTGAAGATCATGAACAAATCTTGTGCCCTCGTCATGTGTAAGTGGTTCCCACTATATAATAACCATGTAATCCTCCAAGGAAAGCATCCTTCTTACCCAAGTCACGACCATCCAATGAACTTCTGCCCAATTCCATCATCCAAGTCTTCCTTGGAATCTAACCAAGTCTCCTCCTGGATACAATCAGTCCATAGTTTGTCAAACCCTGACAACGCCTCTTGTGCACATATCCCTTGAAAAAATGGTCCTCAGGACCTGGGAAGACCTCTTAGTGTCTAAGTACATGCTACAGCTGATCCTGTGTCCCCTCTCTGAACAATCCTAAGTTGTGGATGGACACTTGGTCTAGTCCACTTTAGACCTATGCAACTCCTCTTTGCAAGTGTCCTCATCCTCCCAGGTCAAATGTCTCATACACTATCGTACCTCGACAATGTGCAACTCTCCAACCTAATGAAGACTTTATCTCGATAACTTGTCATACACACGAAGCCATATCGTCTGTGCCAATGCAGTCGAGATGCACCCATCGCAACTCACCATGACAAGCCACTAGAAGTTTGTACACATGGTTGCAAATCTTCCACAAAACATACTATTGTGATCCGGGCTCTCCACCAATCCACAAAAACTCCCAACCTGCCACACTGTCAAGCTGCAATAGTCCACAACTCCTTGTTTTGACAGTTTGTTACATGTCTCAAACCAGAGACCATCTAACATATTGCCACCTGCAACAACATTGTCGCTCCCTCTTAGAGCTAACTCCTCAAAAATGCTACAACTCCCTCTCAGAGTAGTCACCTATGACTTGTCCGAACAGAAACAAAAAATATGCAACCAACTGTAGCAGCTATGTGCCTCAAAGATGTGTTAGAATGTGCTCATTTTACCATAGACAATATCACTATTGTCATGCGACCATAGGATGAAGCCACACTCTGAGCACCTTAACCTTGACAGAGAATCATCCCAGAAGCAAACCCTAGGCTAGATAGCCAAACAAAGGGTAGTGCACCTTTCTCCAAGAATAGCGCACCAAACAAGAGCTTATTAGATAGTCCAAACCATAACCAAGAGATAGTCCAAGCCAAAACAAAATTTGCTAGTTGCAACAACTGCAATGACAACTCTCCTCCAAACTTGTGCACAAAACTGCTCAACTGCAGTGCGCACAAGTGCGCTCTGCAGTTTCGAGAATGCCTTCCAGAATGAAGACTAGCCTCATGTATTTATACTAAATCTGGCAGACTGCATGGGCCGACTTCTCATTCTGGGTACTAATTCTTTAGTATATATTATTTCCTTTAGCTGACTTCTTCTCTTGGAGACTAATAACCTAATACAAGTCATTCCCTTGAGCTGACTTGTCTTATAGGATTATTAACCAATCATTTAGGGTTTCTTCTTGCTTCCTAAAATATTCTATTCTCGTCAAGTTTACATATGGAGGTAAATACCTCCCATAGCTACTATAATATCAACACTCCCTCCTAGCTAGGGAGGTATTTGAAGGTAATGGTCTTGAGCACAAACATACCATTCATCCGGTAGCATCAACATAGTTGTATAGACTATCTCATGACTAAATCATGAGCACCATCATCACTGTCAGTGTCATCAGCTGCATCATCTCTCGAAACCATACTCCATCTGAGTAATAAGACATGATGTTGGATAAGTGACACAAGAACCATTCTTAATCTGGACATATGTCCTGGAAGAATAAATGTTCTGAACCATTTTTTGTCCGGGAAATCTCTGTCCTTTGATCATTTATCTGGCTGATAATAATTTCCAACACTACTGATAGTCTTCAAGGCGATCAAAACAATGCCATTCAATAAAACACCACTGTGTCTATCCATAGTAGTACACAACTACAATCCAATGGTACACTACCACACCAAGTAGCACACAAATACTTGATCAGTGACATATAGTCACAATCAATGGAACACATCCACCACAGTAGTATACATCTATTGTCCGGAGAAAAACAGTCTCCATAACATCATCAACCTTCACATAAAACATTGTTATAATATAAACTGAATCATCTGGGCCATTCTTCCACTCACATATGTGAGATCTTGAAGAGCATCTGCCCTCAGAAAGTAAAACATCAATGATGAGCTATCTGGACTATTCTTCTCAAGCAAGGAAGAATAACTGTCTCGATTTCTGAGCCTAGACCATTCCCCACCCTGGGCCATTCCTCTGGCACTAAACAAAGTGCAACCTGGAGAGAATGGGTCTGCCCTAGGGAATGCCTATCCTGATTGTTGAACCTGTACCATTCATCTATCTGGGCCATTCCTCTGGCACTAAACAAAGTGCAACCTGGAGAGAACGAATCTTCCCTAGGGAATGATTGTCCGAACCATTTCTAAAGGAAATGACTGTCCTGTACCAACCTCCAAAATGGACCATTCTTTGAAACTGATCACAATTGTGAGCTTCGAAAGAATGACTGTCCGGCGAGGTGGACCAGTCTTCTTGAGTAACCCTCAAGAAGGGAGACTTTCCTATGCCATTACCCATGTTAACCACAATGGAAAATCATTGTCTATGGCACATCAACAATCCATCGAACCATTTTCATTACGAAAATGACCGTTTTATTTGGACCATTTTTCGAACTGGAAAGGAACTGCTCATCCTGGACCATTTTTCGAACTGAAAAATGACTGTCCATAAGTCAATAACACATCAGTGCTCCCTCCCAACCTGGGAGTCATCTCTTCCTTTTTCAATAAGGAAGTCATCTCCATGAGCTCCAGCTTGAGTACGCAAACTTGTTCATCTTAGACATACACTTTACCAAAATGTCTGCTTATCTTCTCATCTGTGGAGATATATATTGGAGAACCACTTTCTCTTTTCTGGACTAAAAGTATTCCTTTGCTTGATTTACTTTAGTGAGTTCATATCAGGCTTGTAGTCTTGTGATTCTCGATAGAATGACTAGTTGTTCTGGATTTTCTTTCTTTCTTTCTTGGAATCTTCATGTTCTTCCTCATGTTTCTCTTTAGCTCTTGGGTCCATGGAGTTTCTTATAGATTCCATGCCCTAAATATTCCACTACTTCCTTTCATCATAGGATCACAGATATGGATGGACAACTAGGGATACTCTAAGGCTCATTTTCAAGGAAGGCTTCTTCTGAAGTCAAACTGAACACATATTGCTTTCAATGGCTGCTACCATGGATATATACTTCATCATTTTCAATGGATCATAGGATTAGCTCCCTCCTAATCCTTGCTTCATGTATGAGTGCATGTTTTTCTTTTGGAAGTATATAATCGACTCCATCCATCTAACATAATCCATGCTTCCATCTGCATCCTTATTTCCTTTTGCAAAGTGTCATAAGTCTTTCTCCAATTTCCTCTTGATTGCTAACTTCTTTCTATCTTTTCTTCTTCTAGGTTTCTTCAAGATTAATTCTGATTTCGTCATATATTGTAATAGCTTCCACATGAATAGCTACCAGGGGTTGTTGATGTGCTTCATCCTTTCATTTGTATTGCCTTGTTTTATAGTCATTGTGATAGAAATCCTTATCTTGTTGTTCTTCCATAGGTATAGTTTCTATTGGAACATATTATCTTCTAAGAGATAGATATACAAGATATGTACATAGACTATGCAAACAAGATATGTACAAGAACTATGAAGAATATTGTTACCTTGTGTTAGAGAAAGAAGTTTGTTTCATTCTGCTTAGTCTTCTTTGAAGGTTCCTTTTCTTTGGAAACTGATGCTTCATGTGTCTCCTTCCTTTTCTTTAGCTTGGGACAATGAGTTTTGTAGTAACCATATTTTCGACAGTTGAAGCATTGTATTTCTGACATATCTTTCTCTAGATTTGGCTTCTTTCCAAACTTCCTTTTGTTCCTGGAATTCTTGAATCTTGTTGTGAAGGCTTGATCATTGTATTTATTTTGAGGTTTCTCTTTTGCACTCATCCTTGATTCTTCTTGAGCACAACAAGTCCAAAGTTCTTCAAATGTAGGATACTCCTTCCTTGTGTTCATACCTGCGACAAATGCATCCCATGTCTTGGGAAGACCATTGAGTACTATGTTTACCAATTCCTTCTCTGAAATGATCTCTTCAATAGCTTTTAGTTGATCTTTTAACTGAGAGATTCTCACAAAGTATGATTTTATGTTGTCATCATCATTCATTTTCATGTCACAGAGCTCATTCTTCAGACTCATTACTTGTCTAATGTTTCTAACTAAGAAGAGGTTTGTTAGGGCATCGTACATCTTCTTTGATGAGTCAAGATGGGAGATCTAGGGTATCAAGTGGTCTTTTATAGAGTCCACTATGATACTCATGGCATTGATGCCACCGTCTTTAAACTTTTCCATAACTGCAACGTTTTGCGGTTCTTTCTCTTTTCTTTCTTCAAACTATGGTTCCATGATCTTTCCTTTCACGATATCTAGCACTTTATTCTTGGCAAGGATGAAGTCAATCCTTTTATTCCATGCTCTGAAGTTAGAAGCCCCATCTAACTTGTTTTCTAACTTCATAGAGTAATTCATGGATTCTTTGACTTGGTCAACCCTAGATTTGACCAAAAACTCACAATTGACGTCTTGGTTGGCTGAGAGTACCAGGAGATGCGCTAGGCTAGGGTGCACTGGTCTATCGGGAAGTTATTTCAATCCCTTCACTTAAGGTTCCTCAACGAGAGGGTTAGGGTTTCTGCAACTGCACCTGCTAGTAACCCTAGTGACAGTGCTTTGGTGACTGCTCCTGCTAGAAACCCTAGTGACAGTTCTTCAATGAGCTTAATATCCTTATGTCTATGCTCCCTTCCAGTGGTTAGACTGAATGAAGGAGGCATGGGCCCATAACTTGTTAGAATGTGCTCGTTTTACCATAGACAATATCACTATTGTCACCCAACCATAGGCTAAAGCCACCCTCCAAGCACCTTAACCTTGACAGAGAATCATTTCGGAAGAAAACCCTAGGCTAGATAGCCAAACAAAGGGTAGCACACCTTTCTCCAAGGATAGCGCACCAAACAAGAGCTTATCAGATAGTCCAAACCATAACCAAGAGATAGTCCAAGCCAAAACGAAATCTGCTAGCTGCAGTAGCTGCAACGACAGCTCTCCTCCAAACTTGCACATAAAACTTCCCAACTGCAGCATGCACAAGTGTGCTCTGCAGTTCCGAGAATGCTTGCCATAATGAAGACTAGGCTCCTGTATTTATACTAAATCTGGCAGACTGCTTGGGCCGAATTCTCATTTTGGGTAATAATTCTTTAGTATATATTATTTCCTTTAGTCAACTTCTTCTCTTGGAGACTAATAACCTAACACAAGTCATTCCCTTGAGACGACTTGTCTTATAGGGTTATTAACCAATCATTTAGGGTTTCTTCTTGCTTCCCGAAATATTCTATTCTCGTCAGGTTTACACATGGAGGTAAATACCTCCCGCAGCTACCATAATATAAATAAGATGATCCCCTTCTCTTCATATTGGAAGCTCTGATACCATGCCAATTTTCATATGCAACTATATGTGACTAATTTCAAATTTGAAAATTGCTTCCTAGTGATCTAACAATAAATCCTAGTTGTTATCACTGAACAATTTTACACTGAAATTATATGTAGTGGAAACAACAAGATCAAATATGAATCATCAATACACACGTGACACAAATTTTATTCCGTTACCTTATCAAATTCAAAGATTTTGAGGGGAAAACCAGCCCTCCCAGCCAATACAATTTCACCAAAATCTAAGGACAACCTTGCCCTCTCAAAATAAAAAACTAAACCTCAACTAATCCCTGGAAATTTCCTCTGCCCACAAATTTGTTGTAGACCACCTGTACGGCTTGTTGAAATCACTTGTACTGCTACTAATGTAAGCATGTACAAACTTTCTCTTGCCCAGAAACCATGTATGGATGTACGCGATTCACCTCATTGCAACTCGCGTACATACATGACTGCACCCACTGCAACTCGCATACATACATGATTCACCTTACTGCAACCCATGTATATATGTGACTGTGCTCGTTGCAACCCGCGTACATGTATGAAAACCTATATGGACACTTTCGTACAATTCACTCGGTTTCTCCCTTCCTAGGCCAGATTTTCCATAGTTACAGACATTCCTTTGTTGAGATCACCAAGCTCCTTGGCACAAGTGCAGACTCGCTAATGCTAACTCCATCATGCTTCCAGACTCTCTACACAAAATAAAATGTCACAATGACCTCTTTCCTTTATATACAAGTCTTAGGGGTCAACATAGAAGCCCCTCCACAAGTCAACATCATAATAGAATTTATTGTGGGTGTAAAACCCCAACACAAACCCACAAATCCCATCACCAAACCCATGAAGGCCATGCTTCATTCCAATGACAATTTTCTCCAAATGAAGAGTGTAATGTGGTGCCCACGATGATTCCCACATGCCCAACACCTAGGGCATGTGAGAATACCTTCCTGAAGCTACAAAAATAAACACACTCTTGGGTGTTGATGTTAGTTCCCTTGCCTTGAGGGATTGTTGAAATACTTCACATTACCCAACTATTGGATGCATAGAATGATGGAAGGAGGAGACAATAGGGTTTTTCTTGTTACTAGGTCAAATTCCTTCTCATCGATGATGTTTAGTTCCAATTGTTTGCATGTCTCTAAGTAATTTGACTCGGTGAACTCTAATGTCATCTCTCCATCCATGTGATTTGTGGTTTTTTTTCTAGGGCCGTTGTTGAACTTTGTTGAACTTCCCTCCTCTATTCTTCTATATGGCGAGGTCATATTTCCTTGTTTCGTTTTTTGTTCCTTTACTACTTGGACCCATGTCTTGAAGGCCCACTCAACATGCTTCGATGTCAGCATGAAGTCAACATATCTAGTTTTTCTTTTGGATCGACACTATTGTTTTCTACCCATGACCTCATATGACAAGAGTGTTGGCTAACCTAAAACTTGTATTGTCAACCATGCACATTGATGATGGCCTTAGGTATTCTATTGGTTTGTGTAATCACATTCCATATGGTAGCATCCCTCAAAAGCAGTGTTGATTATGACTTGCATGGCCTTGTTTATTGAGAAAGATGAGTCTTCATACTAGACTGCAATGAATTTAGCTTGACGAAAGGTCAATATCTATAAGATTTGCTTATTATGAGAATGAGAGTAGCAATAAGAAACTCGCATAGCAGAAGTCCTAGTTTCTATCCTATATGCATGCAATTTTGCATGATTTTATTAGTTAGGTATGAAATCTAGTTCAACCTCACATCAGATGCACATACATAAAAAAGATGAACCACCACCTTTGAGCATTCTCCTACTTAGTAGGTCCACAACACTCTGGTAAATAACAATTGTGATACCATGTTGATCAATGGACTCTTGAGGATATTTCATATCCTCGCTTTACCTTGTTCATGTCAAATTTTAGGCATGGACCTATCGACTCCTTTGCAATATCCCCCTTTGTTTGCACTATTATTCTGGCGTGAATGCATCATTGTCATCCTTTCCATCCATTGGTATCCCCATGATAGCATGAATGCTATCCACATCAATGGTGATCCTGCATCCTAACCAAATTCGACTAGTGTGCGTTTGTGAGGGAAACAACCTCACACTTTTTCATCGTGGTCAATGTCCCAAAGCATGGGATGTGTAGAAGGATGGTTATTATTTATTTAAATAATGGCCTAAATCGTTGCAAGATCCATAACTACAATGTTTATAAACCGTGATAAGCACAAAATAGGACAAAGAAACTCAAGCAAATATTTCTTCATGCTTGTGTTATGAATTCTAAATTATAGAAAAAAAGAGAAATTCTATAACATATTCAATGTCATTCAACATATGCAGTAAAAAGTGAGGGTCTACATGATTTCAAGAAATACTAAACATGAGTATAAATATGTTAACATAAGTGATGATATACTTGACTAGAATCCAATATAAGCATTTTTTATTATCATTACAAGAAAATAAATTAATAATTTAAATTGCATTGTTATAGGCTACATGTATCCCAAAATAAAATTAAAAATACACATTACACAATCCTAAATGCTCATGCGCAAACAAAGTAGTGTTGTAACCTATAAAAAAAGACCAATTAAAAATAGTTTTGTAGCCTAAAAAAACCCCATAAAAAACAAAGTGCACATTAACAACACAAATGCATAGATGTTGTAGCTACTTAAATTTAAATTAAAAATCTTCTTCAAAAGCTATCAAAAAGTTGTAAAATTTAAATTAATGATAGTCTTAAAAAGCTATTAAAAAGTGCTCTCAAATATGTTAAAGTACATACCCAATCTCAAATAAAACTCATAAACTAACCAATACAAAAATTAGGAGAATACAAATTTACTAAATGCATAAATTATCTTATTGAAATGATTTATGAGTTTTAAATTTCTAACAAATAAGTTAATAACCATAACTATATTAATATTATTAAAAAGTGTTGTATAACATATCTCTCAAATATGTTAAAGTCAAGACCTAATCTTAAATAGACCTCATAAACCAACCAATACAAAAAGTTAGGAGAGTACAACTTTACTAAATTCATAAATTATCTTATTAAAATAATTTATAAGTTTTAAATTTCTAACACATAAGTTAATAACCATAACTATAAAAGTCACATAGACCTCATAAACCAACCAATACAAAAGTTAAGAAAGTACAACTTTACTAGATGCATAAATTATCTTATTCAAATAATTTATAAGTTTTAAATTTCTAACACATAAATTAATAAGCATAAGTATAAAAGTCAAGTAGACCTCATAAACCAACCAATATAAAAGTTAGGAGAGTACAACTTTACTAAATGTATAAATTATCTTTTTAAATAATTTATAAGTTTTAAATTTCTAACACATAAGTTAATAATCGTAACTATAAAAATCAAACAGAACTCATAAACCAACCAATACAAAAGTTAGGAGAGTACACATAAGTTAATAACCATAACTATAAAAGTTGGGAGAGTACAAATTTACAAAATACCTAAATTATCTTATTAAAATAATTTATTAGTTTTAAATTTCTAACACATAAGTTAACAACCATAACTATAAACAAAAATGACTCTAGACCAATAACTATAACCATAACTATAACCAATAAAAATCAAACAGAACTCATAAACCAACTTTACTAAATGCATAAATTATCTTATTGAAATAATTTATAAGTTTTAAATTTCTAACACATAAGTTAATAACCATAACTATAAAAGTTGAGAGAGTACAAATTTACAAAATACCTAAATTATCTTATTAAAATAATTTATTAGTTTTAAATTTCTAACACATAAGTTAACAACCATAACTATAAACAAAAATGACTCTAGACAAAAACAACTACAATAATATTAATTTTAAAATAATATTTCACTTACCTATACTTAACTGTATGAGGCCAAAGTCCATAAGTTTCGAACCCCATTATTTTCAATCAACAAATCATATCATGTTTCAAACTTGCTTCAATGCTTAGGCCATAGATTTATTTATAACGGAAAATGCAAGAAATCTTGCCTCATTGTGAGTGAATGTATGCTCTATAGCTTATGATATAGAATTTGTGATGAAGAATTCTTTGGTGGTTCTAAAGTTGGAGTCCCAATGGAACTTGTCCTAGTGGAAGTTGATACTATATGCTCCCTCGCCCCCTCGCCAATGATGACTCCATGGGGAGTAGAGATCTTGTGTGAGTGAATGCATGCTCTATAGCTTATGATATAGAATTTGTGATGAAGAATTCTTTGGTGGTTCTAAAGTTGGAGTCCCAATGGAACTTGTCCTAGTGGAAGTTGATACTATATGCTCCCTCGCCCCCTCGCCAATGATGACTCCATGGGGAGTAGAGATCTTGTTCTATAGAAGCTTATTCTTGTTCAACTTTTTAATTCCATTTTCTACAAACAAGTTTAGAGTTGTAATCACAACATGTATACTCAAAGTAGATGAAAATTTAATTTTTGATATTATGCTAAATTAATAGAAAATTTATTTTTATCGCCTGGATTATGCAAACTTAACCACTCATATATCTGCAGATCCAATAAGTTTTCACATTCACCAAATTTTGAGACAAAATTAAAAAAATAATATAAAAAATAAAACAAAAAAAAAAATTTAATATAAAAAAAACCAAAGCATAAAAGATTTAAACTGCATACATAAATTATATTCATAAAAACCCTACCTTCGAACCTAAATTCAAGAGATTCTCTCCATTTAACTCCTCCCCACATGGGCATACCATACAGATATACTCCCTTGCTCTTGCCCTTTGCAAGAAGAAGCCTAAACAGATATACTCCCTTCAGCGAGGTGTGGAACGATTCCAAAAAATCCAAATAATAACTCCTCTGGACGTGTAACCTGCTCGCCGCTGACATCAAACAGAAGCAGAGAATTTCTTTAAAAACAGCAAAACCCAGAAAAAGGAATAGGCTAATGTATAAAAAAGATGTCGAAAAGAGTTCTGAATCTCGTGCAAATCAAGGAAAATCAATCATGGAATGAAATTGAAGCAACCCAGTTTTAAAAATGGAGATATATCCTCAAGAACTCCAGGTATATGCAGATATATCCTCAACAACTCCAGGTAATCGCGGCCAGAGCCGTATCGTCGGGATCAAATGCGCAAGCCAGGAAGCGAACTACAACGAATCACATCATAAAATAATAGATCTTCCGAAGTTAAAATTGAAATTCGAAATAAAAGCTCTATAACAAAATAATGGTGGCCGAAAAACATCTTCCGAGCGCAAGTCACAGGAAAACTACATTCCGACAAATTGAAGGGATATTGGCACACTATCTAACTAGGAATTGAAAGCCTTTTCCTTTTCGGTTTCTTTCCAGTCCTAAGAAATGCACAGGTTTAAGATAGTTTAAGCAAGCTTCAGAAAAATAAAGTCGCAATCTCGAAGCGCATTTAAGGTTTTAGTGAATTCTGTAAGTACCGATAAGGATATCAGACCTTTATCACAATCTTTAATAAAATAAACTCGTATTTAAGATGATTTTGTGTAACCTTTCGCCAGTATTCAAGATTTTTTCCATGACATTTAACAAATCCACACCCAGTTAAGGTCTTGTTCACAATCTTTACCAAAACTACTTCAGAAAATCCAGAAATTGTCTCAAACTGTCCGCGGGATCACAGCAAGAGTCGAATCGCAGCGAGAAAGAGAAATTATAAAACTTTCGAACTCCGAAGCCGAAAAGCATACAGAAGACAGATGCAAGCCTCCGGCCTAGTGACTCCCTGGGAAAAAAACCTCCAGAGGAGCACAAAACGCCAGTGAAATTTAACGATTTTTGCCCAAGCTTTAGTAAATATCTGTCTCAAGAAACGCCTTAACTTCCCGAATTCGCCGCCATAGCCAAATCTTGGCACAAACACACGAAATTGAACCAAAATGTAACAAGATTGTGCAAAACGAGAAGAAAAATATACCTTATAATTATAGGTTATGTCGAATTTCGAGCGGAAAAAGGCTCTAACACTGCGAAAAAGGCCACACCGGGTCCAAAATCTTGCCTGGATTGAAAAGACGACGTCAAAATTTTGGAGAAGTTACAGCAATCGTTCTCCGAATCAACAAATTATTGGATTTAAAAAACACACAGAAAACCATTCCCAGTTTCCCCTGCTCCTGAGCTCGTTTTCAGGCGTAGAACCGACATCATCCTCGGCATCCGACGACGCAGATCGTCTGAACTGTTTCCGAATGGACACGTGGTGTAGTCCACGTCAATGGGGCCATAATTCATCGCTTTCTTATCCGCCTAATGTCCTGTGCCTTAAAGATAATCTGACGGTCCAGAATGGGGCGAATTGATCTTAGCCGTTAGACGCCTTAAAGTAACGGACGGAGTTGTCGCTATACATAGATCGGTGTGATTTGTTGGCGGTCAATATTCACCCTGCTCTGCCGCTGGTGGTATATAGTCCTTAGGATTTGAATTGCTTTCTGGCTGTCAATTCAAATCTGAAAGTTTATATATTCGCAGCAGTAGCATTTAATTTTTATATATTCGGAGTCGTAACAGCATTTAATGTAGCAAGTTGGATATCCTGAGCAATATTTAGTCTGCTACGCAGCATTGAATGTTGTGGTAGGTGGATTATAGATTGTTAGATATGAAAGCATTCAAATTCTATCGTTCATAATCCATCTTCCTTCAATGCTATTTAGCAGATTGGATATTGACTACAGTTGGATATTACTCCTTTTCTCTCATTCATTATTAGTAAAGTATATAAGAAAAACAGTTATTAGTAAGATATATAAGAAAATCAAATACTTATTTAAAGTATATAAGAAAAATAAATATTTATTATTTTAATTTAAAAAAATCATTATTAATGATGATGATGATGATGAGGATGATGATTAACGTTCACTAGGACATAATTAGTCTATCCGACCTTAAGAAGGTAAGTGATTACTTGTGATCCTTTAGAATTTTGTTTCTGTGCTCGAAAAGCATTAAGAGAAACTTTCCAAGATTACCATACTTTTGTTGAGTTAAGAGGTTAGGAAGGTTGGTAGTGTGATCAATATTTTGAAAATGAGATCTAATATGGGTATAGGTTGGGCAATCTAAGAGAAAGTGATTTTCATCTTCAACCTTCTTAGTGTCACAAAGGTGACACACTCTTTCATCCCATGGCTTTTTAGGAATTGACCAACCCTTAGTTTCACTATCGATCTAGTGAGAATTTGTTCTTATCTTAGCAATGCTTATTTTTTTTTTACACTTGGCAAAACAAATATTTATTTGAAATATATAAAAAAACCAAATATTTATTATTTTAATTTAAAAAAATTAATTAATAAATATAGAAAATAAAGTATAAATTTTAAAACAAAACTGTGTTAGGTTAGATTTGACTATTTGATAATTTCTTTATCTTTTATAATAATTTAAATGAAAAATATTAATGATCAATGCGAATTTGAATTTGAATTTTTAATAGTATTTAATAGGCAAATCACCCCTTCCAACCCTCACACACTAGACGGTCCATATTTCTTTCAAAAACCTCTTGAAGGACATCGGCAATGATTATTCCTCTGTGTCGCTTTCTCCATTGAGACTGGTATAGGACTGGGTAACTCCGGTTTTCACTGGTATAAATAAATTTAGATAAAAAAAAGTTTAATGGGATCGATTTGAACATGTGGCGCTCAAACAACCGCTTGATACCATTATTAGTGAAAGTAGCGGCCAATAAAAAACAAAAATAACGGTGGGAAGAGGAACCGAGCAGAGTTCTTACCATAGTTGTACAGTTATTTAGATTTATTTTATTTGTTTAGTTTATTCAATTTTTACAACATGTGAATTATTTTGTTTGGTTAAAAATTTGTATTTTTTACATAAAGAAACATGTTCACAATCCAAGATTCAGAAGTATATGGCAGGGGCAAAAGTTTGCTCCATAAGGATCACTAATGGGTGATTCTGAATAAAGTGGTTTTCTTTCAACAAAAATAATGAATCAACCTAACCAATGATAATTGTAAAAACAAAAGTATTTAAATCCATGTTCTCTTCTTGCTTTGTGGGTGTAGTGATGTTTTATTCTTCCTCCAAAAATACTTGTAATGTATGAGGTATTTAGATGAAATGTAATACCTCTAAACTTTAAAATTTTAAAGAAATAATGTTCAAAAATAAGTTTAATTTGAATTATATATAGTTTGATTGGGTTGGTTCAACTAGATAATGATGTTGTATTTTTGATTAGTTTTTATAGTTGACTTGCCTAAATTAAATGTACTAATTTAAATTAAACTTTTTTTTGTTATATATATATTATTTAGAATTATCAATTATTGAGATTGCAAAATCCAGCTATAATATACTTGAAAAGAAACCAAAAAATAAAACAATTAAACTATTACATTTATAAAGAAACTAAATAAGTTAAAAAATAAAATAAAAAAATTAATAATAAACAACAATTTCTTTTCCAATAAAACTTCCTTAAAAAATAGTTTAAACTTCTTCTTACCTAACTCTTTTGATGTCTATGAAAGATTTTAAAAACTATTATGACACAGTCATTAATATTTTAAAATAGTTGGTTCCATAAGTAGTTATAACTTTAATGGATTGACTTAAAAGGTTGAATAATGAAATAATATTAAGTTAAAAGGTTGAATCTTAAGATGAATTAGTATATAACTAGCAACAACCACTTTTATGTAAAAAGTGGTTGCCATTTTCCACCTTACCACTTTTTACATAAAAGTGATTATTGTTAGTTGATGGTCGGCATGCCTGAAATAACATTAATACATTAATATATTAAATACATTAAATAAATTAAATTCATTAATGTATTTAATACATTAAATACATTAATGCATTTAATACATTAAAGCATTAGTAATACATTAA
>ML776909.1:68755-89486 GCA_009831015.1 Picea engelmannii | reverse complement strand
ATACTCCTTCCTTGTGTTCATACTTGTGGCAAATGCATCCCATGTCTTGGGAAGACCATTGAGTACTATGTTTACCAATTCCTTCTCTGAAATGATCTCTTCAATGTATTTTAGTTGATATTTTCACTGAGATATTCTCACAAGGTATGATGTTATGTTGTCATCATCATTCATCTTCATGTCACGGAGTTCATTCTTCAGACTCAATACTTGTCCAATGTTTCTAACTGAGAAGAGGTTTGTTAGGGCATCGTACATCTTCTTTGATGAGTAAATATGGGAGATCTAGGGTATCAAGTGGTGTTTTATAGAGTCCACTGTGATACTCATGGCATTGATGTCACCGTCTTTGAACTTTTCCATAACTGCAACGTTTTGCGGTTCTTTCTCTTTTCCTTCTTCAAACTCTGGTTCCACGATCTTTCCTTTCACAATATCCAACACTTTATTCTTGGAAAGGATGAGGTCAATCCTTTTATTCCACGCTCTGAAGTTAGAAGCTCTATCTAACTTGTTTTCTGACTTCATAGAGTAATTCATGGCTTCTTTGACTTGGTCAACCCTAGATTTGACCAAAAACTCCAAATTGATGTCTTGGTTGGCTGAGAGTACTAGGAGATGCGCTAGGCTAGGGTGCATTGGTCTATCCGGAAGTTAGTTCAATCCCTTCACTTAAGGTGCCTCAACGAGAGGGTTAGGGTTTCTGCAACTGCACCTGCTAGTAACCCTAGGGACAGTGCTTTGGTGACTGCTCCTGCTAGAAACCCTAGCGACAGTTCTTCAACGAGATTAATATCCTTATGGCTATGCTCCCTTCCAGTGGTTAGAATGAATGAAGGAGGCATGGGCCCATAACTTGTTAGAATGTGCTTGTTTTACCATAGACAATATCACTATTATCACCCAACCATAGATCGAAGCCACCCTCCAAGCACCTTAACCTTGACAGAGAATCATTTCGGAAGAAAACCCTAGGCTAGATAGCCAAACAAAGGGTAGTGCACCTTTCTCCAAGGATAGTGCACCAAACAAGAGCTTATCAGATAGTCCAAACCATAACCAAGAGATAGTCCAAGCCAAAACAAAATCTGCTAGCTACAGTAGCTGCAATGAAAACTCTCCTCCAAACTTGCACACAAAACTTCCCAACTACAGCGTGCACAAGTGTGCTCTGCAGTTCTGAGAATGTCTGCCATAATGAAGGCTGGCCTCTTGTATTAATACTAAATCTAGCAGACTGCTTGGGCCGAATTCTCATTCTGGGTAATAGTTCTTTAGTATATATTATTTCCTTTAGTTGACTTCTTCTCTTGGAGACTAATAACCTAATACAAGTCATTCCCTTGAGCCGACTTGTCTTATAGGGTTATTAACCAATCATTTAGGGTTTCTTCTTGCTTCCCGGAATATTCTATTCTCGTTAGGTTTACACATGGAGGTAAATACCTCCCACAACTACCATAATATCAATAAGATGATCCCCTTCTCTTCATATTGGAAGCTCTGATACCATGCCAATTTTCACATGCAACTATATGTGACTAATTTCAAATTTGAAAATTGCTTCCTAGTGATCTAACAGTAAATCCTAGTTGTTATCACTGAACAATTTTACACTGAAATTATATGTAGTGGAAACAACAAGATCAAAGATGAATCATCAATACACACAAGACACAAATTTTATTCCATTACATTATCAAATTCAAAGATTCTGAGGGGAAAACCAGCCCTCCCAGCCAATACAATTTCACCAAAATCTAAAGACAACCTTGCCCTCTCAAAATAAAAAACTTAACCTCAATTAATCCCTGGAAATTTCCTCTGCCCACAAATCTATTGTAGACCACCTGTACAACTTATTGACATCACTTGTACTGCTACTAATGTAAGCATGTACAAACCTCCTCTTGCCCAGAAACCATGTATGGATGTATGCGATTCACCTCATTGCAACTCGCATGCATACGCGACTACGCCCACTGCAACCCGCATACATACATGATTCACCTCACTGCAACCCGCATACATACATGATTCACTTTACTGCAACCCATGTATATACGTGACTATGCTTGTTGCAACCCGCGTACATGTATGAAAACCTGTATGGACACTTTCGTACAATTCACTCGGTTTCTCCCTTCCTAGGCCAGATTTTCCATAGTTACAAACATTCCTTTGCTAAGATCACCAAGCTCCTTGGCACAAGTGCAGACTCGCTAATGCTAACTCCATCATGTCTCCAGACTCTCTACACAAAATAAAATGTCACAATGACCTCTTTCCTTTATATACAAGTCTTAGGGGTCAACATAGAATCCCCTCCACAAGTCAACATCATAATAGAATTTATTGTGGGTGTAAAACCCCAACACAAACCCACAAATCCCATCACCAAACCCATGAAGGCCATGCTTCAATCCAATGACAATTTTCTCCAAATGAAGAGTGTAATGTGGTGCCCACGACAATTCCCACATGCCCAACACCTAGGGCATGTGAGAATACCTTCCCAAAGCTACAAAAATAAACACACTCTTGGGTGTTGATGTTAGTTCCCTTGCCTTGCAGGATTGTTCAAATACTTCACATCACCCAACTGTTGGATGCATAGAATGATGGAAGGAGGAGACAATAGGTTTTTTCTTGTTACTAGGTCAAATTCCTTCTCATCGATGATGTTTAGTTCCAATTGTTTGCATGTCTCTAAGTAATTTGACTCAGTGAACTCTAATGTCATCTCTCCATCCATGTGATTTGTGGTTTCTTTTCTAGGGTCGTTGTTGAACTTCCCTCCTCTATTCTTCTATATGGCGAGGTCATATTTCCTTGTTTTGTTTTTTTTTCCTTTACTACTTGGACCCATGTCTCGAAGGCCCACTCAACATGCTTCGATATCAACATGAAGTCAACATATCTAGTTTTTCTTTTGGATTGACACTATTTTTTTCTACCCAAGACCTCATATGACAAGAGTGTTGGCTAACCTAAAACTTGTATTGTCAACCATGCACATTGATGATGGCCTTAGGTATTCTATTGGTTTGTGTAATCACATTCCATATGGTAGCATCCCTCAAAAGCAGTGTTGATTATGACTTGCATGGCCTTGTTTATTGAGAAAGATGAGTCTTCATACTAGACTGCAGTGAATTTAGCTTGATGAAAGGTCAATATCTGTAAGATTTTCTTATTATGAGAATGAGAGTAGCAATAAGAAACTTGCATAGCAGAAGTCCTAGTTTCTATCCTATATGCATGTTTTTTTTCATGATTTCATTAGTTAGGTATGAAATCTAGTTCAACCTCACATTAGATGCACATACATAAAAAAAATGAACCACCACCTTTGAGCATTCTCCTACTCAGTAGGTCCACAACACTCTAGTAAATAACAATTGTGATACCATGTTGATCAATGGAATCTTGAGGATATTTCATATCCCCGCTTTGCCTTGTTCATGTCAAATTTTAGGCATGGACCTATCGACTCCTTTGCAATATCCCCCTTTGTTTGCACTATTATTCTTGCATGAATGCATCATTGTCATCCTTTCCATCCATTGGTATCCCCATGGTAGCATGAATGCTATCCACATCAATGGTGATCCTGCATCCTAACTGAATTCGACTAGTGTGTTTTTGTGAGGGAAACGACCTCACACTTTTTCATCGTGGTCAATGTCCCAAAGCATGGGATGTGTAGAAGGATTGTTATTATTTATTTAAATAATGGCCTAAATGGTTGCAAGATCCATAACTACAATGTTTATAAAATGTGATAAGCACAAAATAGGACAACTTAAGCATATATTTCTTCATGCTTGTGTTATGAATTCTAAATTATAGAAAAAAAGAGAAAGTCTATAACATATTCAATGTCATTCAACATATGCAGTAAAAGTGAGTGTCTCCATGATTTCAAGAAATACTAAGCATGAGTATAAATATGTTAACATAAGTGATGATATACTTGACTAGAATCCAATGTAAGCATTTTTTATTATCACTACAAGAAAATAAATTAATAATTAAAATTACATTGTTATAGGCTACATGTATCTCAAAATAAAATTAAAAGTACACATTACACAATCCTCGAGCGGAAAAAGAATCTGAACGCTGCGAAAAAGGCCACACCGGGTCCAAAATCTAGCCTGGATTGCAAAGGCGACGTCAAAATTTTGGAGAAGTTACACCAATCGTTCTCCGAATCAGCAAATTATTGGATTTAAAAAACACACAGAAAACCATTCCCAGTTTCCCCTGCTCCTGAGCTCGTTTTCTTGCGAGGGCATGAGAACAAACAGGCGTAGAACCGACATCATCCTCGGCATCCGACGACGCAGATCGTCTGAACTGTTTCCGAATGGACACGTGGTGTAGTCCACGTCAATGGGGGCATAATTCATTGCTTTCAGTTTACTTATCCGCCTAATGTCCTGTGCCTTAAAGATAATCTGACGGTCCAGAATGGGGAGAATTGATCTTAGCCGTTAGACGCCTTAAAGTAACGGACGGAGTTGTCGCTATACATAGATCGGTGTGATTCGTTGGCGGTCAATATTCATCCTGCTCTGCCGCTGGTGGTATATAGTCCTTAGGATTTGAATTGCTTTCTGGCTGTCAATTCAAATCTCAAAGTTTATATTTATATATTCGCAGCCGTAGTAGCATTTACTTTTTATATTCGGAGCCGTAACAGCATTTAATGTAGCAGGTTGGATATGGTGAGTAATATTTAGTCTATTACACAGCATTGAATGTTGTGGTAGGTGGATTATAGATTGTTTGATCTGAAAGCATTTAAATTCTATTGTTCATAATCCATATGCCTTCAATGCTATTTATTAGATTAGATATTGATCACAGTTGGATATTACTCATTTTCTATCATTCAGTGTCTTTTCTATCATTCAGTATTAGTAAAGTATATAAGAAAAACAATTATTAGTAAGATATATAAGAAAAACAAATATTTATTTAAAGTATATATGAAAAATAAATATTTATTATTTTAATTTAAAAAATTCATTATTAATGATGATGATGATGACTAACGTTTACTAAGACTTAATTGGTCTATCGGACCTTAAGAGAGTAAGTGATTACTTGTGATTCTTTAGAATTTTGTTTCTATGCTATAAAAGCATTAAGAGAAGCTTTTGAAAATCACCATATTTTTGTTAAGTTAAGAGGTTAGGAAGGTTAGTAGTGTGATCGATATTTTGAAAATGAGATCTAATATGGGTATAGGCTAGGCAATCTAATAGAAAGTGATTTTCATCTTCAACTTTCTTAGTGTCACAAAGGTGACACACGCTTTCATCTCATGGCGTTTTAGGATTGACCAACGCCTAGTTTCACTATGAAACTCGTGAGAATTTGTTCTTATCTTAGCAATGCTTATTTTTTTCTTTATACTTAGCAAAACAAATATTTATTTGAAATATATATAAAAAAACAAATATTTATTATTTTAATTTAAAAAAAATCAATAAATATAAAAAATAAAGTATAAATTTTAAAACAAAACTGTGTAATGTTAAATTTGACTATTTAATAATTTCTTTATCTTTTATAATAATTTAAATGAAGAATATTAATGATCAATGCGAATTTGAATTTGAATTTTTAATAATATTTAATAATATTTAATAGGCAAATCACCCCTTCCAACCCTCACAAGATTCTGACACGAGACGGTCCATATTTCTTTCAAAATCCTCTTGAAGGACATCGGCAATGATGAGTCATTATTCCTCTGTGTTGCTTTCTCCATAGAGACTAGTAGAAGACTGGGTAACTCCGGTTTTCACTGGTATAAATAAATTTAGATAAAAAAAAGTTTATTGGGATCGATTTGAACATGTGGCGCTCAAACAACCGCTTGATACCATTATTAGTGAAAGTAGCCGCCAATAAAAAACAAAAATAACGGTGGGAAGAGGAACCGGGCAGAGTCCTTACCATAGTTGTACAGTTATTTAGATTTATTTTATTTGTTTAGTTTATTCAATTTTTACATGTAAATTATTTTTGTTTGGTTAAAAAGAAACATGTTCACAATTCAAGATTCAGAAGCATATGGCAGGGGCAAAAGTTTGCTCCATAAGGATCACTAGTGGGTGATTCTAAATAAAATGGTTTTCATAAGGATCACTAGTGGGTGATTCTAAATAAAATGGTTTTCTTTCAATAAAAATAATGAATCAACCTAACTAATGATAATTGTAAAAACAAAAGTATTTAAATCCATGTTCTCTTCTTTCTTTGTGGGTGTAGTGATGTTTTATTCGTCCTCCAAAAATACTTGTAATGTACGAGGTATTTAGATGAAATGTAATACCTCTAAACTTTAAATTTTAAAGAAATAATGTTCAAAAATAAGTTTAATTTGAATTATATATAGTTTGATTGGGTTGGTTTAACTAGATATATAGTTTGATTGGGCTGGTTTAACTAGATAATGATGTTGTGTATTTGACTAGTTTTTATGGTTGACTTGCCTCTAAATTAGATGTACTAATTCAAATTAAACTTTTTTTGTTACATATATTACTTAGAGTTATCAATTATTAATATTGCAAAATCCAACGATAATATCCCTGAAAAGAAATAAAAAAATAAAACACTTAAACTATTATATTTATAAAAAAAACTAAATAAGTTAAAAAATTAAATAAAAAAATTAATAATAAACAACAATTTCTTTTCCAATAAAACTTTCTTAAAAAATAGTTTAAACTTCCTCTTACCTAACTTCTTTGATGTCTATGAAATATTTTTAAAACTATTATGATAGAGTCGATCAATATTTTAAAATAGTTGGTTCCATAAGTAGTTATAACTTTAATGGATTGACTTAAAAGGTTGAATAATGAAATACTATTAAGTTAAAAGGTTGAATCTTAAGATGAAATAGTATATAACTAGCAACAATCACTTTTATGTAAAAAGTGGTTGATATACACTAATCGGCGCCATTTTCCACCTTACCACTTTTTACATAAAAGTGATTATTGTTAATTGACGGCCGACATGCCTGAAATAACATTAATACATTAATGTATTAAATACATTAAATAAATTAAATTTATTAATGTACTTAATATATTAATGCATTAAATACGTTAAATAGATTAAATACATTAATACATTTAATACATTAAATCATTATTAATACATTAAAACAATATTAATACATTAATACATTAGTAAAGCATTATTAATGTATTAATACATTAAATACATTAATGTATTAAATATTTTATAAATAAAAATAAAAATATTGATATTAAAACATTAATATTAAAAAATTAATACATTAAAAAAGTATCTATACATTATTAAAATATTAATATATTACTAATACATTATAATATTGTATTAACTCATTATTATAAATTATAAATGTATTAATAAAACACTAACATATATATTACCCAATAAATTATAATAGTATATTAACTTATATTTTAATAATGTATTATTAATATCTTATCTTATTAATGTATTAATACAATATTAATAATGTATTAATGTTAAGTAATACATTATTATAAAATAATAATATATTATTATTAATACATTATTATACGATAATAAAGTAATACATTGATAAGGTAAAGTAATACATGAATAAAACATGAATACATTAAAAATATATTAAAGTAATAAAAATACATTAAATTATTATATTAAAACTATTATATTAAAGTACTAATACATTAATAAAATATTTATACAATAATAAAGTAATACATTAATTAATAAGCTAATGATACATTAATAAAATAAGGATACATCAATATTTTGATGATGATGATGATGATGATGATGATGATGATGATGATGATGATGATGATGATGATGATGATGATGATGATGATGATGATGATGATGATGATGATGAAGAAGAAGAAGAAGAAGAAGAAGAAGAAGAAGAAGAAGAAGAAGAAGAAGAAGAAGAAGAAGAAGAAGAACAACAACAACAACAACGACGTCCACCCTCAATATTTTAATATTTAATATTTACTTCTCTTAATGCTTTTCGAGCACAGAAACAAAATTCTAAAGATTCACAAGTAACCACTTCCCCTCTTAATGTCCGGTAAACCAATTAAGTCTTAGTGGACGTTAATCATCATCATCATCATCATCATCTATTAACTCATTATTATAATGTTAAAATATTTTATAAATAATATATTTATAGATTATTAATTAATGTATTAATAAAGCATTAACAAATACATTAAGTAATAAATTATAATAGTATATTAAGTCATTATTATTGTATTTAAATATATTATAGTTAATATATTTATATATTCTTAATTAATAAATTAATGTATTAATAAAATATTTATACATTACCAAATAATACATTACTAAAGTATTAAAACATTGATAAAGTATTGTTAATTAATACATTAATAAAGCATTAAAACATAAAAATATATATTTAATTTATAATAGTACATTAATATATTGAAGTAATAAAGTACAAATACATTAATAATACATTATTACATAAATAGAAAACATTGACCATCACCATCACCATGATAATGACGATGGTTCAGAGTGATAGCCTATGCTTCACCATCACGATAGTTAACTCCAATTGATGATGACCATGACAATGACTATGCCTGATGTACTATATATATATATATATATATATATATCAATGGAAAATTATGTTGAGACAATGTGGCATTGGACAATGCTCGTGACATTGGGAAATGGTCGTCACATTGCGACATTGGGAAATGTTCGTCAGAATGGGATGTAGGGAAATGTTCATCATAATGCCATGCTAATCACAATGAGATGTATGGAATCATGTTTTACTTTTTAGACAATGATTTATATTTTTCCTAAGGTCATAGATACCAAAAGGGAAATGCTTGTCACATTGTGACAATGGGAAACGTTCGTCGCAATGCCACATTGGAAAATGGTTGTCACATTGCGACGTTGGGAAATGTTCATCACAATGCGATGTAGGGAAATGTTCATCATAATGCAATGGAAATGTTAGTCACAATGAGATGTATGGAATCATGTTTTACTTTTTAGACAATGATTTATATTTTTCCTAAGGTCATTGATAACAAAAGGGAAATGTTTGTCACATTGTGACGACGGGAAACGTTCATCATAATGCAATGGAAATGGTAGTCACAATGAGATGTATGGAATCATGTTTTACTTTTTAGACAATGATTTATATTTTTCCTAAGGACATTGATAACAAAAGGGAAATGTTCATCACATTGTGACGGTGGGAAACGTTTGTCACAATGCGACATTGGGAAATGGTCATCATATTGCGACGTTGGGAAATGTTCGTCAGAATGCGATGTAGATAAATGTTCATCATAATGCAATGTTAGTCACAATGCAATGGAAATGTTCATCATAATGCAATGGAAATGTTAATCACAATGAGATGTATCGAATCATGTTTTACTTTCTAGACATTGATTTATATTTTTCCTAAGGACATTGATAACAAAAGGGAAATGCTCATCACATTGTGACGATGGGAAACGTTCGTCATAATGCGACATTGGGAAATGGTCGTCACATTGCGACATTGGGAAATGTTTGTCACAATGTGACGTAGGGAAATATTCATCATAATGAAATGTTTAGAAACACTTGACATAGTGTAGAATCATCTTTTACTTTTGCGACGTTGGGAAAATGATCGTTGGAATGTGGCGTCAAGAATTTTTTGTCACATTGTGATGTACGAAAATGGTCATCACATCGCAACATTGGGAAATGTTCGTCAGAGTGCGAAGTTTGGAAATGTTAGTCACAATGAGATGTATGGAATCATGTTTTACTTTTTAGACAATGATTTATATTTTTCCTAAGGACATTGATAGCAAAAGGGAAATTTTCGTCACATTGTGACGATGGGAAATGTTCGTCACAATGTGACATTGGGAAATGGTTGTCACATTGCAACGTTGGGAAATGTTAGTCACAATGCGACGTAGGGAAATGTTCGTCATAATGTGACGTAGGGAAATGTTCATCATAATGCAATGTTAGTCACAATGCAATGGAAATGTTCATCATAATACAATGGAAATGTTAGTCACAATGAGATGTATGGAATCATGTTTTACTTTTTAGACAATGATTTATATTTTTCCTAAGGACATTGATAACAAAAGGGAAATGTTCGTCACATTGTGACAATGGGAAACATTCGTCATAATGCGACATTGGGAAATGGTCATCACATTGCGACGTTGGGAAATGGTCATCACATTGCAACGTTGGGAAATGTTCATCAGAATGCGACGTAGGGAAATGTTCATCATAATGAAATGTTTGGAAACACTTGACATAGTGTAGAATCATATTTTACTTTTGCGACATTGGGAAAATGGTCGTTATAATGTGGCATCAATAATGTTTTTTCACATTGCGACGTTCAAAAAAGTTCGTCACATGGCGACATTGGGAAATGTTCATCACAATGCGACATTGGGAAATTATTAATACATTATGTTAACCTCATAAAATTATTAATATGCCGATTAGTAATGCCAACAAAAACCACCTTTAAGTAAAAAGTGATTGATATACATTGTAATTTTGCGTATATCAAAAAGGTGGAAAATGGCGCCATTACATAACCAATAATATTAATACAACTAGTAAAGAGGTTATATAACATGGTTAATACACTGTGGCATAGTAATGTTGCTATGTTCGTCACATTTCAACATTACTATGTTCGTCACATTTCAATATTACTATGTTCGTCGGGTTGCAATGTTTGGATAAGTTTTTAGTATGGTAAACATTTCAATATTACTGTGTTCATCAAGAGAAATATATTTTTTGTTTGAAGTTGGTCTTGTTGTTTACATTGAAGAGTGTGTCACATAGGCACATTTAGAGAGCAATAATTTTATGAGGTTGACATTGATATTTGTGACATTCAAGAAGATGACATTGAATTAAGGAGTAAAAATGCGAGATTAAGTTTCACTTTCATAAATTAAGAAGTAAACATTAAAATTAAGCCATATTGTGACATATTAAATGTAATAAGATGAATAAATTGAATGTATTGAGCCATATTGACAATTATTGGGTTGTCTTTCCATTTAACAATAAACTATTCATCAAAATTTAATATCGTTTAAGAATAAAATATTTGTCAAATTGATATAGCAATAATTGTATTCAAACATTATAATTCATGGTGTTTATTGTTGCTATGAAGATTTAAATGCAATGATATTTATTGATTGTATACTAAAGATTTAAATTCACTATTTCCTCGAGAATTATATTTATTGTTTAGTCAATATTAACATTATATTCGTATAACCTTCGATGGCTCTGAGGTCTCCTAGGGTTAACCTTCTGAGTGCTTCTGTTGTAGCCATGGCCGCCCTCGAAGGATGGGTGCCATCTGCCCCTCCCTCCACAACTGACTCCTTCCACAAGCTTCTGGTCGCCCATGGCAAGAAGCTTCCCCCAGCTACTCCCCCAAGCTTCATTAAGAAACTTGACTCAATTATGGAGATTGATATTCCCCCTGACCTTCCTATGTGTGTAGCATTCTCCCTATCAGATCGTGGTTTGGTAGGACAATTTATGGAGCTCTGTCCCTCTTTCAGGTCCATTGACAACTGGATTCAAAGAAACTAGCGCTCATTGATCCAGAACAGTGTAACCTGCTATGCGGTCGGAAGAGGCTTCTTTATCTTCGAATTCATCTTGCAAGAAGATCGAGATCTCATCTTCAGAAACATACCTTATTTCATGGGAGCTCAAGGGATCTACCTAAACTGTTGGACGCCAAGATTTGATCCAGTGGTGGAAGTACCCAAGGACGTCCCAGTCTAGGTAAGACTCCCAAACCTCCCAATCTATTGCTGGAATTCCTCTTCTCTCTAGGCAATCGAAAATGGGCTCGGTAATTATATCGACAGAGCGAACCCCAAGGACAAATACTCCTACATGCACATTTGTGTGGAAGTGGATCTAGAGGTAGGTCTCCTTGAGGAAATCAAGTTAAAAGTTGGAGACTGGCAGGATTACAAGAAGCTTAATTATGAACAACTTCCGTTCAAAAGTAGGGGTTGTCATGAGTATGACCACTTTCAATGAAACTTCCCTAAAGACCCAAACAAGGAATAGACAACGGAGAAGGATGTAAATAGCCCAGAAGAGGAAGAGCCTCATCCAAGGCAAAAGGCCCAAGGAACGAAAAGACAAACCCTTCTCAATCCAAGGAGAAAGGAAACCAACTAGAGACAATGACATCAAACAGGTTTAGGGGACTAGATCTAGAAATAGAGAAATCAACAGGGGAAGCCCCTCAGGTTTTACCTATAGAAGAAGCAGAGCAATGGAAGTCAACTCCAAAAGACAGAGAGGAGCCAATCCTAGAAAGGGTGGAAGAGCAAGGACAAACCATGGGGGGAAAGAACCTAGATCTCGAAGTGGAGGAAGGAGAGGTCTCCTCAGACAATGACAACGAGGGAGCAAGTGACACCATTATCACCCCAATAAAAACCGACCGAGGAAGGAAATCCAAGAAAGAATAAAGAGAAATAGAGACATACAAATATGTCTTGAGTGGATCGCAGCCAACAATCAGACAACTGATCATTTTTAGGCAAACAAGGAAGCACTCCAGGGCCCCTCAAGGAGCCCATATCTCCCCCCTAGGTAAATCATGAGACTAACCTCTTGGAATTGCAGAGGTTTCAGTAGTAGAATAAAGGAAGAGGTGCTTAAAGATATTATTAGAATTTCAAACTCCAAGATCCTCCTTATCCAGGAAACCAAGATGGAAGAACAAGACTTCCCAAACATAACAAACACAGTTTGGAAAACAAGCAAAGGAATAGTCGAAAGTGTAAGATGAGCCTCAGGAGGTATATGCACTCTCTGGAACCATACGAAGTATGACCTCATTAAATATGAAACATGCAAGCATTGGATCTACACCAACCTCCTTCACAAAGAAACAGGCCGACAGGTAAGTCTCTTCAATCTTTATGTGCCTGTCCTCTTGGAGGAAAAAAGACTTTGGTGGGATGCCCTAAAATATTTCTTACTACTAAGTGAGCTGGAAAATATCATCATTGGGGGGGACCTTAATGTGACCCTGACAACGATCGAGAAAAAAGGTAGCTCCATTGTGTGAGATCCAGCAAGGGAATGGGTAGAAGATATCATGTCAGATTAGGAGCTAGAAGATGTCAAACCTACTAAAGGGAAATATACGTGGTCTAATAAGAGGGCAGGACTGGGGCACATTGCTGCTAGGATGGACAGGTTCTTAGTTCATAGAACCTTTATGATTTTGGGCCTCACCCTGTCCTCCTCCATCCTTCCTCATAGTGTGTCAGACCATAAACCAATCTTGTTGGATATTTCACATGACAAGAACCTCGGGCCAATCCCTTTCAGATTTAGCCCAGCCTGGCTCCAAGATGAAAGCTTCCAGGATCTGGTTACCAAAACCTGGAATGAAACAGTAAGAGGCGTTGCCTTCTTTGTTTAGGAAGAAAAACTTAGAAGATTAAAGGTAGCGCTAAAGTCTTGGGAAAAAAATCTCCCTAACCCTACTTTAGCCCACCAAGAAACCCAAAAATGGCTTGAAAAACACCAGCTGGATATGGAAAATCAAGAAATCACCTAAGAAACTATGCAACAAGAGGATCAACTCCAAAGGAATTGGCATCAAGACTGTAGAGAGGAGGAAAAGTATTGGCAACAAAAATCCAGGAGCCCATGGTTGGAAGAAGGGGATAAAAATACTGGCTTCTTCCACAAACAAGCCGAAGCTCGAAAGCAGTTCAAGAATGTCATAGAAATTCAAGTCCAAAATCAGACGATAAAAGATTTTGAAGGCATAAAAGCAGCTGTGGTAGAAGCCTTCGAAACTCTTTACACAGAAACTCAAAGAACTGCTATAGATCCCAAAGATTACCCCCTCTCTTTAGTTTCGCCCCTCATTCACGAAGATGTCAACATCAAGCTAACTATGGTAGTCGAGAAACAAGAAATGAAAGAGACACTTGATCAAATGAACCCAAACAAAGCCCCAGGTCCAGATGGGTTCACAGCCAGATTTTACCAAAACAACTGGGATATAATAAAATCAGACCTTACAAAGCTGATCAGGAAGTATTAGACTTGCACCATGATAGGAGGAGGAAATCAACTTTTCTTGCTCTCATTCCCAAAGAAAAAGGAGAAATCAACTTTGAAAGGTTTCTCCCAATTTCTCTCTGCAACACAAGTGACAAAATCCTCACCAAAATAATAGCTAACAGAATTAAAAATATCCTTCCCGCTATTATCCCAGAAAATCAAGGAGGTTTTGTAAAAGGCCAGTATATAGTGGATAACATCATCCTCATCCAAGAGGCCCTACACTCAAGCGTTCGTAGAAAATACAAAGGTATAATAATCAAACTCGACTTGGGAAATGCGTTTGATAGAGTCAGACATAAATTTTTGTTCAAGGTTATGGAAAACTTTGGTTTCGCCCCTCCTTTACAAATTGGATTAAAGCTTGTATTGGCTCCCCTTGGATAGCCCCTCTAGTGAATGGTTGGGCCACTAAGTTCTTTCAAGACTCCAGAGGCCTTAGGCAAGGATGCCCCCTCTCCCCACTCCTCTATGCCATCCAAGCCTCAGTTTCGAGCTACCAACTGGAACACGGCCAATCACATAACAAAATTCTCGGCCTGAGAATTTCCCCTAGGGTAAAATACATCAACCATGCCCAATTTGCAGATGACACATTGCTAATGGGAGGAGCAAGTATGCCTACAGCAAGGAAATTCAAAAAGGAGTTAGACACATACACAGAAGTCTCAGGAAGTGTGATAAGACTGACTAAAAGTAAGATCTTTGGGTGGAACATAACTCCAAGGGAGATGCTATATATCTCAATAATCCTTAGAATGGAAGGCTTCACCACCTGGGATGTGTTTAAATACCTAGGCATCCCTATTTTCAAATCCAATCCAAAGGCTTTGCATTGGGACCAGTTGATAGAAAAAATTAAAAATAGAATAAACTCTTGGGGAGAAAACTGGTTAACCCTTCCAGGCAAAGTGGTTCTCATCAAGGCAGTGTTAATCAGCATCTCGATCTACCAAAGTTCCTTACTTTTAGCCCCGATGTCCACTTTCCAGAAAATTGAAGCATTGTTCAGAAGATTCCTCTGGGAGGGAGGGAAGCAGATAGGGAGAAAACTACACCTTATCACCTGGGAAAAAATAATCAAGCCCTACCTTGAAGGGGGAATCCAATTTAAAACCCCCAGACTCAAAATTTAGCCTTGGGAGCAAAGATCTTATGGCGCATAATCATCGACAATTCCTCATGGAGTAAAAGAGCGTTATGGAAGAAGTACTTTTGAGGCCCAAGGAAAAAGTGCCTTGACAGTCCAACAAAGGTGGTGAAAGGATCCCCAATCTTCTCTCTTTGCCAGAAGGCTCTTAAACACTTTAAATCTCACCTCACTTGGATACTAGACAATGGTAAATAAATCAAGGTTTGGGAAGACTCAATCATGGGAGACCCACCACTAGACTCGAAGCAGGGTCTAGATCGCCTTAAAGAGTGGATGAGACTCTAGAATTTACACAATATGTGGGATATCTCACGTTGGGAAAACAATGAAATCCACTCCTGGCTAAGGTGGGAAATTGCCAAGTTACCCCCAGAGCTAGAAGAGGAATGGAACATGCTGAAGTATTGGTTGCAAGGGAAAACCCCCTTAAAAAAAAGGAAAAAAGACAAGAGATGATGGGGACCATTTTCTGGACCTTTCACTACAACAACAGGATATCAACATAGAGCAGCAGTTCCCCATGTCCCCCCAGACCTAGCAATGTGGAAAGTCATCTGGTCCTCCAAGTCAATTTCGAAGATAGATATGTATGTCTGGACCACGACACACAGAGGTATTCTCACTAGCGAAAATCTAAGAAGAAGAGGATGGGAAGGCCCCTCCAGATGCCCACTCTATTGTCAAGAAGAGAAAACTACAGACAACCTACCTTTAAGTTGCACTTAATCCAAAGAAGTCTGGCATTTAACCCTTGGACTGCACCCAGACACCCTTGTTTTACCTCAAGAAGTCACTTCCCTACTCCGGAATTGGAACTTCCTCTGCCCTTTTCAAACAACAAAAAAGGGTCAACTCTCCAAGATTTGGAGAACCCTCCCAAAATTTATTCTCTAGAAGATCTGGCTCGAACGAAATAACAGGTTATTCAGAGAAGCCAAAAGCATCCCTTCCCAGGTAGCCACAAAGATAAAGGCCCATTTTGGTGAGAGCACCCCCTACTTATGTAAAGCAACAAACTCAAAGCTGCTAGAATTGGAAGAGAAACTCTGGATTGAACATCTTAAGCTCCAAGATCAACAACAACAAAATCATAACAACTCACACCACCAAGAATGGGAAATCGGGATGGAGGAGCAACAATTCGAAGAATGGAAAAGAAAGGAAAATAAGTACATTCTATTCTTTGATGGAGCTTCCAAAGGGAACCCATGAGTGGCAGGAGGAGGAGGAATCTTGGTAGGCCCCAACGGACTCCCAGAAATCAAGTTTGCCCGGGGACTTGGCATAGAAACCCATAACATAGCCAAAACTTTGGCCCTCTGGCAAGGGCTAAATCAAGCTATTTTTCACAACGTCCGAGAGGTGGTGATAATAGGGGATTCATGGCTAATAATCCAAGCCTTAATTCTCCGCAACAAAGCCCAAAATGAAAAACTCCAACACATTTTGGAGAAAATCCATCTCCTCCTGGGAAAGCTTCGAACTTCTCATCTTTACCACGTCCTCCATGGAATGAATACACCAGCGAATGAAGAAGCCAAGAAGGGAGCCCTCTCAAGAATTGGAATTTTACAAATCAACGGAACCTTGACCAATTGGGAACTCCCATGAGAGATTGGTATAAGACAGGGATACGGGCTGGCAAGTGGGAAAGTCAAGTCCTTGAAGGTACAGGGCCGAATCCACCACAGTTAGCAGTCAGGAGGACGTCAGATATGATGGAGTCTGTCATCATTTGGTAGTTGAAACCAAGCAAGAGCCCATGCTCTCTAGATCGTGCATATCACATGGGAGCAACGAATCTGTGGATTTATGAGTTAAAAGGAGATACAAGGAAGGAAGCTACGCAGTCCAGAAGCAGTCGAAGACTGGAGAGGAAGGCAAGCATAAGCGTAATGATCAGAGGAGAGAGAACACCACGTAAGAGCAACAAACCAGAAGCAGCAAGGGAAGCGATGGAGTCGAGCTCAGGAAGTAAGCCAACGACGAAAGAGCGGCTAGTAGCACTGGAGGCAAACATGCAGCATCTCAGGCATCAGCTGAACAATCTGGATGACTTCCTCTAGAACTTAGATATCGACGCAGGGAGAGAGCTAGAGATGTTGGAAAATGACATCACTTCTACCAAATTCGGTCTCTCTGAGGAGCTGGAGAAACTCCGCAAGGAACTCAAAGACCCAAACCAAGAATTCAATGAAAGGGTCAGCAGCTTGGAACAACAAATGGAGCAATTAAATAAAGAATGGAAGCAGGAGAGGGATCAGCCCAAGAAGGGAGGCTCCAAGTAACCTGGCAAGAGGCACCTAGGCCAGGAATTGACCACGAAAATAACTCTGCGAGGAAGGCGTTTTGTATAGAAGCCTTCACAAGTAATGACTATGTTAAGAACTACTTGTGTGATATTTGTAACCGTCTAGCCAAGTTTGGACCAGCTCATATGTAATAGATCCAGTGGCTTACCACCGCTTTTCTATAATAAAATCCCATTATCCGTTCCTGTCAAAAAAAAAAAACATTATATTCGTGTAATATTATTAAAATTAATGTCACATTGTTAACATAACATTATTAATGAAAGATATTCAAGGTATATTAGCATTAATATTAACATTAATGTAACATTATTAAAATTATATTTATGTAACATTATCATTATTAAGATTACTAATGTAACATTATTGTAATATTAATGTGTCATTAATGTAACTTTATGAATTAAGTGGGTACTTGCATAACATTAATATCAATAATTATAAAATTAATGTTATATAGTTATTGGAAACATAATTATTTATATTTAAAAATAAGAAAAGTTTACATTAATATCACATTGTTAACATAACATTATTAAGGAAACATCTTCAAGGTAATATTATTAGCATTAATGTAACATTATAAAAATTATATTTATGTAACATTATCATTATTAAGATAATTAATGTAACATTATTGTATTATTAATACATCATTAATGTAACATTATTAATTGAGCACTTGCATAACATTAATATTAATAATTATAAAATTAATGTTATATAGTTATTGGAAACATAATTATTTATATTTAAAAATAAGAAAAAATTACAAAAAAAATATTTTAATTATTTTATTTTAAGTTTTCTAAAATTATTAGATTCAATTATTTTATTAAATAAATAATAATACCCAGTATTACTATATTATTATATATTTATTTATTATTGTATTACTATATTTATTCATTACTATTAATGTATTTTACATTAGTAATTAGCACAATATGATATTATTACATTAATTTAAAACAACAATAATATTACATTAATAATATTACTACGAAGATTTTTAATAATATGAAGATTATATATTAATGTTAATAAATGATTATATATTTATTAGCATACATGGGATGGACACATTTATAATATAAATAATCAAATTTGTAGGTTATACATATAGGGTTTAGGGTTAAGGAGGGATATTTAAGAGATTAGTTAAGTATGGTGATTGATCACATTCATTTTAAAAATTTCTCCACATAGTATACAAAGTTTTTCAAAATTTGATAAAAACATTAGTCTGAAATTTAATTACTCTCCCACAATCATATTATTGAAACTATTCAATTAAATCTACAAAAGTTTAAAAATTTATTAAATTTATTAAACATAATTTTTTAAAGTTTAAAATATTAATTATTAAACTTTATTATCATATTACTATATTTATTTATTACTATTAATCTGTTTTATATTAATAATATATTTACATAATATAAAATTAATACATTAATCATATAACATTAATTTCTTAACATCAATATTATATTAGTTTTAAACATTAATAATATATTACATTTAAACATTAACAATATTACTTTATTTTCAAGATAACATTAACTATATTACTTTATTTTCAAGATTATTAATAATATTACTTTCAAGACTATTAATAATAATGTTAATAAATGAATTACTATTTAGGGTTAAGATTTAATTTAAAAATTCAATTTATGAGTTATGAGAGAAGACGTGTATGATTTGCGCATAGTGTTAAATTATTTTCATATTTATTAAGGCTGAGCCATATCTTTGTAATAGTAGAGCCTTAATTCGTTGATTTACAGGTCCATAAAATTTGACATCACAATCTAGAAATCGAGCCAGTCTTTTATAGAAAAACTAGAAATCGAGCCAATCTTCTATAGAAAAATCGTAAAGATAGGTACTGAATATAATATAGCAAGCAATAAATTTTTATAAAAGTTATAGTCAGATTTGTATAATGTCTGTATTATTGCATGTTTGGAATGTAAAAGGTTAAATTTTAACATCCTTATCATCTAAGTATGTTTAGTAAAAGTGAAAAAATAAATATATTTAATGTATTATTTTATAAATGGAAGGGAGTTAGTTTTAGTTATCTTATTTATTGATTTGAATGTAAGATGAGGAATATATCAGCATTTTCACTTTTTGATCATCATATTAAATTTTATAATTAAAAAAATGATTAATCCATCAATTCCAATAAAGAAGACGCCTATAAACTTAATAATAAACATGTTACTTAGCTTTTTATTTTTAAAATAATTTATATTTATATTCTTTAACCATATATTTTATTATATCTGAATTTTTGGAATACATATGTACTGAAAATAAGTTGATCTTAAAAATGGTTGGTTATTTAATCTTTTATAATCTAAAAAAATTAAAACACAACCTTTCCAATGGCAGGGATCGTGCTAAATAATAAATATAAAACAAGGATATAGAAAAATAAAATAATATATTATTTAAATTATAATAAATTAAAATACTAAACATAATAAAATATTATATTATTTTAATTTTAATAAAAAACACTCATCAAATATGGAAGTTAATTAAAATTATAATAAAAATATCGAAGTTAATTAAAATTATAATTAAAAAACTAACAATAAAATAGGCACGTCTGGAACTCCACCGAAAGAGCATTGATATACCTGGAAGTAATTTCAAGCAAAACCGCACGACTCTTTAAAAGTATTGTAATGCAAGCTTCTTCAAATATATTCCCTTCAGCAACTCTGGAACGATTCCAAGAAATTCAAACGCCGCAAAAGTACAGTAAGTATAACAAAGTTGATTGTAGCAACTCTGGAACGATTCCAAGAAATTCAAACGCCCCAAAAGTACAATAAATATCACAAAGTTGATTGAAATTGGAAATATGACAAAACAATGGCGGCCGAAAAACATCTTTCGAAAGAAAGTCACATAAGAAAATTACATTCCCACAAAATGAAGGGATATTTCCACAGGTTCTGTCAATCAAACCTGGCGCGGAAAGCCTTTTTCTGTTTTCTTGCGAAAACAAAGAAATACACAGATTTAG
>ML776909.1:48467-68603 GCA_009831015.1 Picea engelmannii | reverse complement strand
CAACAAAATGGACACGGCTGAGCCACGTCAATAAGGTCGGTATTCGTGTTCGATAGCTGTCACTCGGATGGTACCGTTTTTCACTCCGCGTTTTTCTCGTTGTAAATTAGTTAAAAGATTAAACATCTTTTGGATCCATTATGAAACACTTTCCACGCAAGCAGAATACAAAAATAAAGGTGAGAAGGCTCACGGTACAGAATAATGTAACTTTCAAACTTTTATTTATTAAATTTTGTCTTATATACTTAAAAGATTATAAGACAAAATTAAAGGTGAGAAGAGTCACGGTACAGAATAATGTAACTTTCTAAACTTATTTTTATTAAATTTTGTCTTATATACTTAAAAGATTATAAGAGATAGTGACGTATTTTGTCAGTTTGATTTTAATTTGACTATTGTAAGATGATGATTGTTATTTTTTCCACTAAAATTCAATTCCTGTAAATTAATTTTATGATATTCTATTCTTTAGATTGGAAGAAAAAAATGTTTTTATGATTTTTTATAAAATAATTAATTAATTTAAAATTATATTTATTTTCTTTTAAATTAATCTAATGAAAAAATGTTTTTATGATTCTTTTATAAAATACAGTTTGAGTGGGCCTAATGGTTAAGAACATGTGTTTCCTCTTAAGAGATTACAGATTCAAATTTAAAGGGGGTAGGGTATGTATACTTTCGTAGACTTTACCAGTCAAATCGCTGAGCGGAAGAGAGTCCCTTGTTCCACAAACAAGAAGGTCTCATACACCAATTTGGTGTGCTGGCTTAGCTGTGACCTTAAAAATAGATTATTATTATTATTATTATAAAATAATAATATTTTGCAAGAACAAGAAAACAAACAAACCTAGAACTGACGTCATTTTTCGCATCGTACGGCTCAGATCTTCTTGACTGTCTCTTGCTTCTCTCCGTCGTCCGATGGCTGACTAGGCGAGGCCTAAAATTCGTGGCAAACACGTTCACGGAAATAAAGTTATTAGTCATGGTGGAGCCACGTCAATAAGGTCGGTATTCGTGTTACTTAACTGTCACTCGGATGGTTCTGTTTTTCACTACGCTTTTATCTCGTGGTAAATTAGTTAAATATTTTTAGGATGCATTATGGAACACTTTCCACGCAAGCAGAATAAAAAAATAAAGGTGCGCTGACTAACGGTACAGAAAAAAGTAACTTTCGAAGGTTTCTTTTTTTATAATTATTTAAAATTTTTTGTCTTATTTACTTGATAGATGATAAGAGATAGTGATGTATTGTGTCAATTTGATTTTAATTTGAATAATTGAGAAGAACGATGGTTATTTTCTCCACAAAATTTAATTTCTGCTAATTAATCTTTTATTTTTTTAAATTAAAAAAATGATGTTGATGATTTTAAAAAAATAGTTTATTAATTTATAATGATATTTATTTTGAATTTTTTTAAATGTTTTTAAGTAATTATTTCCCTTTTAAATTTTTTATTTTTAATTTTGTTAAAAAATAATATTAATTAATTTGATTATTTTAATTCATCAAATTATAATGTTTTTAGAATGTTTTTTAATATTTTTATTTAAAATTTTCAAATATGAAAATAAAAATTTAAAGTAAATTAAGTATTTTTTTCTTTTTTAAATTTGATAAATCAATTAATACTTTTTATCATACTGCTAACCAAAGTCCTTGAGTCTAACTCAAAACTACAATCTACAAAAAATACCAAATACCAAAAAAATAAAACAAAGCATACATATTAGTTATTTGTTGGGTGGGACTCATCATGCGCTTCTCCTGAAGTGTCTAGTGGCGAATTTAAATCTGGTATCTAGTTGAGTGGAGTCAGAGACAAAGCGACATCATAGATAGTCGGGCTTGAAGTTGACCTAACCAGACATAACTCCACAACCTCCTGGCGAATTGCATCCACTTCATCCCTCAATTGTTGGATTCCCTGTCGTTGCTCAACAAGTAGCTCCATTGCAGTTTGCCAACGGGAAGAGGCATTCTGCAAACTAATTTGGAGCGAATTGACTAAGTTTTCCAGGGCCTTGTGCTCTTCCTCCTGGAGCTCATGTCTCCATATTGGAACACCTGATCTCCTATTTTCGATGCTGCCAACTAAACCACCTTCCAACTGCGCTTTTGCTGAGAACACTGTCCACAAATGACCTTCTAGAGAAAGAATGTTAGGCTCTACTTGTAATGTTGCTTCCAATTCACTACCACCCGAAATCATAATGAATGCCTCATTCACAAGATCTGTTGTGTCATCTTGGATTCTTATGTTGGGTTGCCACCCTAGATGGTGGAGTAGTTTCAACCTCCCTTGTCTCCAACCAGAATGAACTTCAAGCATGCGATAAGACCAGTGCCAAGTGAGACCATCATTGTGAGGATTGGATGAAATAATCCTGAGAAATGGTGACTCCAAATGGGTACAACAACGTACCAAATCCATAAACGAAACCCTTGCAAACACCTTCGAATTTGACTAGGAGGGAATGGATGTAGAGGATCGCTTGTGCGAATCAACAGTTGAGGTCGATAGTGCATAGGTTAAATGAATATTGTTTCCACCTGTCGGCGTCCCAATCCAAAATGTGCTCCTATCTCCTTTGCCATGCGTCATCCCCGACCTCAACCTTGGGCAATAACCTGAATGTCAGTTATAATATATGTCGAAGTTAGCTTTTGGGCCCCCTTTGCGACTTAAATAGCCAATCTCTCTTCCCATTGTGACCATAATTAAGGGATATAGTGAAGAGTTTCATGACCGTCGATTCATAATGTTCCCAAAGAGTCTCGTATGGCTAGGTTAGAAAAAGAATCAACCCTGGCCTTGTTAATTCTAAGTACATGAAAACATTGAAGCGATTGAAAAGACTCTGACTCCTCAAGTGCTCTCACTATGATGCTTTTGAGCTTCATATCCCATGGGGGGATATTTTTCTAATCTGGTTGAAGATGACCCCAAAATCTCCTATGATAGAAATATCTTCAATTCTCAATCTATTTGCCAAGCCATCCTAGTTTGTCTCCTCCATGGCCCCAAGGATGGGAATTATCATCGGTATTATGAATGTGGTTCGTGGTGGATTACTCACCAACACCTGGAGATGTAGTGTCAACCAAGAGGTGGCCAATGTTCCTTCTAACAAAACCCAACCTTCACTTGTGACTTTATACTATAGAAATTGTTGCAACAAAAACAATAAGGACTTCCTCCTTTCACTTTGGTGTAGGAGTACGACCTGCTTGTTGTTGAAATTTTTCTTAAGCAGTTAACAATAGTCAATATTCTTTAGTGTTATTTAAATTTATTCATGAGAACATTAATTGTAGCATAAGGATCACTAAAAGAAAATACATTCACAGTGTACACAATAATTTATATTGGGAAACCCTCATGGGGAAGAAAACCCAACAAAAATTATTCAATATAGATTCATCAACCAAGTACAATGTCAATACAATGCTCTGAGAGAGAGAGAGAGAGAGAGAGAGAGAGAGAGAGAGAGAGAGAGAACAAAACACTTATTGTTGTCCTTTAATTGAGCTCAGACCTGTCTCCATAAGAGAACTCAGATCTGCACCCATTATGACTTCAAGACTGTACCTTTCTCTGTCTTCTAATCCACTACAATTCTTCCCTCTCCTCTAGCTAGCAAATGCCAGACATCCTGCCCAAATTCAACCTCAGATATAGGCTCTTCACTCTCTCAAAAACGTGCCAAAGATCTACCTTAGAAGATGTCTCAGAAATGGCTTGGTTGTGCTGCTGATTTGGCATCAAAACAGGCCGAACGTTTTCCTCAGACTCGACCCTGAACCTGCTGTAGATGTGCCTCAGAAAGGGCTTGGCCCTGCTACTATTTTGGCCTCAGAATAGGCCAAAATTTTTCCTCAGACTTGGCCTCGGTCTACCTTAGATTCAGCCTCCTAGTTGTTGCCTCAGATTCAAGTTTCTATGCCTCATATGTGTGTGATATGTATGATGAGGGGCACCTCCCCTCCTATTTATATAGGTTAGTTCACCCTAGGTTAGGGATTACGTCACTTAGGTTACGACCTAACTTAGGTTAGGGTTGACCTCACACATGTCAATTTATTATAATAATCCAATGGAGCCGACTTTTCCAATATTCTTTCATATTATTTTGTTTACCACTTTCTAATGGAGCCGAATTTACAATTATTCTTTTAGGGTTTGCACATAATTAAACATAATGAGAATATCCTCTGTAGCTGCCCAAACTTCAACACTCCCTCTCATCAAGGAGGGTATTCTTAGGGCACACACATCCACATAGGTCCTTCTCGACTTGACTTGTTGACATCCACTCGGGATCTATACATCACAAAAATATTTGTAACCTCATATATATAAGGAGGATAATTTCATGGGATGTGATCATCTAGTTCTCCTTAACCATGGTCAAATGCTAGAGTTATTTCTCTTAGGGGTGGTTAGTCCCTAAGGAATACTCATATCTCATCTTGAAGACCTGGGAGAACTTTTTCACATCACCTTGTCTTTGAATTTTCCTTTGACACACAAAGCTCACAAGACTTATCTTATCTTTTTCTTTGACACACAAAGCTCACAAGACTTGTAGCAACATATTGTGTCTCTTTCCTTGACTTACAAGGAATTCATCCAAGTCTCGAGTCAGCCTTGACATACAAGGTAGTCTTGGAGAATTTCTCATGATGCTACAAACTTTAACACTTCCTTTCAGCGAGGGATACATTCTCTGCCATACCAAGCTTGTCCTGGAAGTACAAAAATTTTCCAGAGGACATAAGCTTAGTCAATATATCTTCTATCTGCTCATCAATATGAATGTACTGCAATTTGATGGCACGTCTTTGGACCATGTCTCTGATGAAGTGATATTTCATCTCAATATGATTTTATCTGTCATGGAAGACCGGGTTTTCTACGAGCTTCAAACATATATGGTTATCACAATGGATAATAGTTGTTTCTAACTTCTCTTAAAATAACCCAGACAAAATATTTCTCGGCCATACTGCTTCTCTGCTAGCATCACTGGTTGCCATATACTCTACTTTTGTTGTACTTTGTGCTATGGAGCCCTGTTTCCTGCTAGACTAAGAGATCATAGCTAAACCTAAGCTAAAACAATATCTGAAAGTACTCTTCCAGTCCAATGAGCTCCCAACCCATTCTGAATCAACATAACCATGAAGCAACACTCCTCCATTGGAAGTGTATCTAAATCCATATGCAATGGACCCTCTCAAATATCTAAGCACATGTTTGGAAATAACCCAATGCATGTGTCTTGGCTCAGAAATGAACTGACTCAGGACGCTTACAACAAAGCATATATCTAACCTTGTATGGATCAAATACATCAAAGATCCAATAAGATGCATGTACATAGATGGGTCCACCACTTCTGATCCAGAATTTGACTTATGCAACTTCTTTAAGTTATATACCATGGGTGTAGACATGGATTTACAATATAACATACCAAATCTGCGTAGTATATCAACTATATATTTTCCTTGAGAACGAAAAATTCCATCTGTTGTTTTCCACACTTCCAGACCAASGAATTAATGCATGAGTCCAATGTATTTCATTTAAAATTCAGAATTGATCTTCCTCTTACACTAGGCTATCAGGTGTTCCTCTCCTGTAAGGAACAAATCATCAACATATAAAACCAAAATCAGGGGATGATTTTCTATTGAAATACAGGTTGGGATCAACTTCACTCTTGGAGAAACCTAGGCTTTGAAGATAACTGCCAATTCTCACATACCAAGCCCTTGGTGCATGTTTCATCCCATATAGTGATTTCCTCAATTTTCACACATGTGATTATTTTCTATGAACCACGAAGCCCTCTGGTTGTTCTAAATACACTTCTTCCTCAACTTGGCCATTGAGGAATGTTTTCTTTACATCCATCTCGTGAAGTTTCCAACCCAGAGTTGAAGCAAGGGAGATAATGGTTCTGATGGATGTATACCTTGCAACTGGTGAAAATGTCTCATCATAACCTATCCCTTCCTTTTGAGAAAATCCACAAGCCACAAATATGGCTTTGTATTTTTCAATACTCCCATCAACTTCATGCTTGATCTTGTAGATCCACTTAGAAGTAACCACAGATTTTCCTTCTGGTCTTGGTACCACTTCCCACACATCATTCTTCATGATGGATTGATATTCTTCCACCATGAGATCTCTCCATACTTTTTTCTTAGCAACATCCTCATAGATGGTGGGTTATACATCACTAATCTGAGCCATAAGAGCCACATAACCATAATACCTTTGAGGTATTTTACTCTCTCTGAATGTCCCTGAAGGAGCAACATGTTTTTCCGCCTCTCATAGAATTTCTCTACACCAGGAAGGATTCCTCTTAGCAGAAGGTTCCTCTAGAGGTATCTCTATATGTTCTATTCGATCCATAGTATCAAACTGATCTCATGGATCTTTAGATTCCTCCCTCTGATCATATGAACTAAAGGAATCTAGGTCTGAAATATGTACCTAAGGATATTTAGGCTCCTCCATCTCTCTATCCAGCTGCAACTCTTTAGATCGCTTAAATGTAGCGTATTCATGAAATGTTACATCCCTGTTTACCTCAACATGTCTTTGACCTGGAACATAGATCCCGTAGGCATTTGATGTTTCATTGTACCCAACAAAAATTTCTTTCTTCCTTGAAGGCTCCATTATAGTTCTCTTCTCTTTTGACACATGCATGAACACTGGACATCCAAAAATCCTCAAGTGT
This sequence comes from Picea engelmannii, assembly GCA_009831015.1. Taxonomy (NCBI): domain Eukaryota; kingdom Viridiplantae; phylum Streptophyta; class Pinopsida; order Pinales; family Pinaceae; genus Picea; species Picea engelmannii. The sequence continues at coordinate 61,820 of ML776909.1, read as the reverse complement.
CCCACTTCTAGATTTTCTTTAGTAAATGCTCCTTCTGGAGTATTTTCCCCCATAATATCATTGATACTTCTATTCTGAATATAAACTATAGTGCTTGTGGATTCTCCTCCTAGTGATGTGGGAAGGTCTTGATCACACACCATAGATTTTTCTACCTCACAGATTGTTCTGTTCTTTCTCTCAGCAATCCCATTCTGTTGGGGGTTGTAGGGAACAATTAGTTGTCTCTTGATTCCTGCTTCTTTACACAAGTCATCAAAATGATGAGACTCAAATTACCCATCATTGTCAGTCCTCAAAGCACATATGTGTTTTCTAGAAATGTGCTGAAAGTTTCACTCTTTGCTTTTAGAAAATAGATCCATGATTTCCTAGAGAAGTCATCTATGAAAATCACATAATAAAGAAACCCACTTAGGGAATGCGTTGACATAGGCCCACATAGGTCTAAATGTATTAAATCCAAAATTCCTTTAGACCTTTTTTTACTGTTAGGAAAGAACTTCTTTGTGTTTTTACCAAGAACACAACCTCTTCAGATACCATCACATTAAAAATGAAAAACATGCATTCATGTTAATATTTTCTCTAGTCTAGGGAGCACTTTGTAGTGAAGATGTCCAAACCTCCAATGCCACAACTCAAATGGACTAATTGTATCATGAACCAATGATTAGATATGTCCTAGAATCTTGTAGAGAGCTCCCTCTCTAATTCCAATGACAATTGTTAACTAGGTTCTCCATTCTTAGGCCATAAGAGAGTTTTCTTGTCCATAAAGGTCACCCTGTAACCTTTATCTTTCAGGACTGCAATAGAAATAAGATTCTTCTTTAAACCAGGAATGTACATGATCTTCTCAATGTACAACTCACCCCCAGATTCTAGCTGAAAAGATGTTGAGCCAATTCCTTTGATTGCATAGCTAGCATCATCTCTGAGTTCTACATGAGGAGAGAATTTATTCTCCTTGAAGTTGGAAAGGGATCCTTTATTTCCTGACATGTGTCTGGAAGCTCCACTATCCACCAACCATGATTCAACACCGTTTGAAAGAGAACCAGAGAGTGCTAAAATAATATAGTATTCCCTCATGGTCTCTTGTTTATTGGAAGATCCCTTAGTCTTTTGAGACTTATCTTCTACAGTAATATAAGCATGATATTTACCCTTGTTTCCTTTTCTAATATTTGGACAATCTCTGGCAAAGTTCCCCTTCTTTTGATAGTTGTAGCACTTTACTCGTGTTATATCAAAATCTTTTCCTTTGAAGCCACCTATGCGTTTCTCCTTTTGAGGAGGAAACTTCTTCTAAGAAGTAAATATTTTCCATCTCTTTGTCCTTGCTGTTATAGGATTTCGAAGTGGTGATACAATGAATACCCCCTCTAGATATAGAACTTGGAGTTGAATGCAAATCCAAATGAACACCCTAATGTACTATTGTAATGTCTTCCTAGGTTATTGACAGGGATGATACCATCTGGATAGTAGATTTGTGAGGTGGCTTGGATGGAAAAAAATGCTATTGGAGGGCATCAAATAAAACCTTCCAATAGGTCCACACAATATAAAGAAATATTAAATAACTCATGCACATAGTCGGAGGGATGAAAAGACGCATTTACATGAGTACACTTAATACACTCAAGTCAAAATAGAAAGATTGAAAAGAGGATAAGATCCTTAAGCGATAGATGTTGAGTTGGAATTTGTTTGTAAGGTGGGTGCATCCTCCTTAAGGAGGAAACCTAGGCTATATCTCTTGAAGTATGTGTTGTGTGTTACCTTGTTTAGGAGTGCATTCTAAGGGAACACTATTCTCATTATCTCTATATCATTTTGATAGTGAAAAAAGTGTGAATCCCAAAGATGATAGCAAGGATTTATATTTATGGTGATATATGGGCCATTTATTAAACTATTTGTTTTACACAAACAAAATAGAATATGTTATTTTGTTGAACTAGAGATATAATTCAAAAATATAAAATAGCAAGCTATTACAAATAGAAACATATAAATAAGAAAAAAGAATTAAACTTAGTACAAGAAACTTCAAAATTGGAACTCACTTTTTTCCTGCCATGTGATTTATCAATATTGTTGTTAATGTTCATTAAATCAATCGCTAACTCGAGCAAGAATTCTATATTTCCAAGCCCTCGGAATAATCCTTTCTGCACATTGAACATTGGAAAACATCAATGTTAAGGGAGAACATAAAATGCCACATCAAATTACATTCAATAATCTCTAAAAACACTATCATTATATGGATAATAGGAATACCTTAATGAGATCCTCTTGGTTTCAAGAATAATTTATTCGCTACTAAATGGGGCCAACCACGTGAAGGTGGAAGATCATTTGGCCCCTCTCCCCCCCTCGCATCACTCTCAATTCCCCATATCCAATCATGCATATTAATTTAAACAAAAAATGTACAACTAATAATTTATATTAATAAATTTTGTCCTCAAAACATTTACAATAAATTCCTTTTCGGTTTCTTCCTTTTAATAAAATTCTTTAATACATCATCACTACTAACATTGTCTTCAACCCCTTCAGTTGTTGGACCCTTTTCTGATCGTGTTGCATGACTATGCGTCGTCTCTACCATTTCACTACTTCTAGTAATACGATGTACTACTAAACATTGTTGCACTACATGGGAATCCACTAGAACAACAAAAAGCGTTAAAATTACATGGTTAGTTATTTTAATTCACATTTGTCTTTCATTAATTCAAATATCATGACTTTGTTTTTTACCTAGAGGAGTAGTCGACAATATTGGTTGGGTTGTCGTCAGTTCCTCTCCTCTATGAGCACCGACATCATCTACATGCTCTTCCATTCAAACAAGAAACATTATAAGTACACCATTTGCAACTAAATATTACTAATCATCAAAATATATAATTGATTTTAAATACACATACAGTGATGGGTTTGCACACCACCAAAATCATGGGGCTTCTATCCAGTACCACTGTTGAATGAAGTAGGGTTGCTTGCATACTTTAAAAAAATAGACACATTAATTGATGTGATAAATCAACCGTCTATATATATACTTACAAGTAATGAACAATTACAGTCTTGTCATTTTAATTACCATCTCGACTGAAGGGTTAGTCGATTGTGTTTTCCACAATATTTTTCAATGTTCAACCACTACTTGAAAGTTGAACTTGAAGTCAATATTCATGTCTTCTTTAGTGGCCGCATTGTTGAATGTATCCCACTGCATTGCATAATACGATGAATTTTTCTTATTGGATGAAATTAAAAAAAATTTGTATGATGCTATGAATAATATGGTAAAATTATTCGATACTTAGAATTCAATATTTTAATCTTAGGTAACCACCTTGTCCAATTTTGTGTTTCTCGTGTTTACCCAGTCTTGCCTTGGTGGATTTTGACATGTCTGGGAGCCTATGGAAAGTTTCAAATATGTACTTAGACAACACAATTTTTTATATAGATCAACTAAAGAAAGTTCAACATATTCAATTCAAAATATCATTTACCTTATAGGGCCAGGTGGTGTCTTCCCTTCATGTCTCAATGCAATCTCCTTTGCATCCTCTAGTACATTCTTCCATTCCCTCTCGGGAATGATGACATGATGATCATACTTAGGGTTTTTTACCAATTGAGTCATATATTGATCTATGACATATTTCAAATATGTACTCTCCTTTGAGGTGATATATTTTTTCTTGAACGAATCACTAAACATGCCGACCAAATGGTTAATAAGTTTGTCTTTCAATTATTTTTCTGGGAATTCCACTGTGTGCGAATGGTGGGCCCAAAAATATTTAAGGCCTTGTCATGCAAAGTCCTGTAAAAAATGTTGTTTTCTGCAAAAAGATATGATAATTGGTTTAAAATAATTTGAAAGATGTAGGTTTCAAATTTAAATAATAGGAATTAACTAAGATATTAATAACTACCTGAGACTTGTGGCATCTTCAAGGGAACCAAGTTTTCGTCCATCAAATTTTTTACCAATACTATTCTCGTGCTTTGAACACATGTTTCTCCAGGTTAGCAGTGCGTAGACTCTTCTTCATGAGATTCACCATCTACTACACCATCATGTGTTCCATGGTATGGCATGAACGGCGGGGGCGTGTCATGGGCCCTGGGAGATGAAGTCATCTAAAACACATATAGAGGTTCAAATAGCCTTGAGTGTATGTGTCTCGTTCCAAGGCGTTGTGGGTTGTGTGCACCACTTCTACCAACAACATCCCCATGACTAGGATATTGAATTGGTTCCAAATATTAATGTATAAAGAAACTTTTTTTAGTTTAGCTCAGATAAACATATGAAGCAGAAATTCATAAATTAATATAAGTCATAAATAATCTATTTTAAAAATGGCACTTATTGCATATTGATATATAGTCTGCTCTAACTCTCTCATCCCTTCCGTCATCTTCTCTGTAGGATTGTAACTAGCCAATTAAAGGAGCTCTTTGTTTTCATTTTGCAGGCCATTTCTAATTGTTTCAATTGTGTTGAGGGAATCATATATTTCATCACCCTGATCACCGTGCTATGGTGTGCTCATCTAGATCAACAAATAAACAAGTTAATTGAATGATTTTCAACAATAATTCATATGGAAATCATTGTTTTACTTGTTGGAAGATGGTTGTTGCCTTCCCACGATCACCTTGCCACATGTCAATTTTTTTTCATGTCTATGTGGTACAAGATACCATTTTTCAACCTACAATACAAGTATGGATTTCAAGCTACAATACGAATGACCACACAAATATCTCATAAAGAAAGGTTGCATACAAGTTGGAAATCAATGAGTATACCTTATATATTTCCAACAAAAATAAAGCACGTGAACCTCAAATTTTAGAGAAGATGAGGAGACAAGATATGCAACTATGAAAATAAGTGTGAATATTCTCATAACCTTAATAAAATATTGTTCATTAAGAAAATCACTGGGAAATCACACATACATGAGAATTAATTAATTTAGGAGAGATCTATGATAAACACAATTTCGTATGTTCTGGAATTTACACTGAATATACCTTTGGAAGTTGATTCACATATATGAGAGTCAGATTGTAACCATCAGGCACAAGCATCAAAATGTTGTCAAATATGAGTTCAAGCAAAGGATACACTAAGACTGCTCATTGGAAAGTTGGGAGGACAATTTGAATTCATCCCTTTCTATGTTGATCTAACCTGAATGGAAAATGTACTTTATGGTTCTAGTGTAATTGGAATAACACTGTTGGAATTTAGTAGATTCAAACTTCTATAATGAATCAATGGATAAATGTAGACCTACAATTAGAAATCAACATTTCTCTGTATGTTGTAATTTCATTGACACTGAAGTTGATATGATTACATAAAATTACAAAATATTAAAACCTGCATAAATGTACATTAACAAACAATGCCAATCTGAAGGTGAAAACCTATCAACAAAGGTCCATAATTCATATACAAGATCTTGCATTATTTCCTCACTGTGAAGCAACAAAGGAAAACTTATTGAAATGGAAGAAGAGGTTGTTACACCTTAAAAATGTAGTGTTCTAACTTCTACAACTCTATATAACTTAAGGAAGACATGTGATACATAGATTAGAATGGCTCGACAACACTTTGTATAATATAACACACCTTTTACAATGGCAACATCCTCACTCCAATGTTTCTTATAACACAAGTTACAACAACCATAGGAATTGAATAACAAGATTCAAAATGAAATAATTTTTTAAAAGCCTAAGTTACTAGGACATGGATACAGATACACCAACTTTTTGAAAATCCAGGATCCAAATACAACAAGAAAATGGCCAATACAAAATATATTAAAATATTTTTTTATAATTTAAAAAAAAATCATACTTTATAATTTTATAATGTAGATATTTTGATCCTTGGAAAATTTGCAAAATGATTGTTGATTTTGTACAAAAATATTTGGGATTTCTACCAGATGCCAAAATTGGCAAACATAAGTTTGAAGTCTTCATGTTTCAAAAAAATTCTATGTAAGAAAAAAAATGGATAAGCGCGAGTATTAATGTGAAAAAAAATCCCAACATAATAATATGTTGCTTCCATCAATGCCCCCTATAATCTTGTAAGATACAAATTAGGGGGGGTTTAAAATGAGAAAGATTTTGGATTTTCCTTGATCTTCAAAACTCCCCTAGTACAATCCATATTGATTATCTATGATGCCTTTATAAAGGGTTAGAAAAAAATTACAAATTTGGGTGACATAGTTGGTCTGGGGTCTCCTCTGTCGCTCAAGCTAGGGCCTCCTCCGTGTTGATGGGATATAAATGACCCATTCAATAAGATAAGGGAGAACACCCGATGACAAGTCCCAATTAGATCCACTCTCATTTGGAGTGGTGTTTTCGACCAAATTATGGACTGGTTACCATACTAACTAACTAACTAACTAAATGTGAATCTAAGAACCAAAGGTTCTCACATGAATTAAAACTCTAAAAAAATGTATTACTAGGCTAAGATGAGTACCTACAGTCCTAATATGAAAATCTATTCTACTATGTTCTAACCTATCCTGATTAGGAGCAAACTAAGAAGACAAGTGTAGTGAAATATTTATATTACTTGCGTAGAAATAATTCAGATAAGTAAGAAACATGAAAGCTTAACAATACAACAAGTTAGACACAAATAATTGATTCACTAACTAATTATAATGTCGATGCACTTGAAGTGAAAATTATGGTAACTGTAAATATATGATGATTAGTTTAGAAGTAGTTCATAAAACCAACTTTCACATATTGCAGATATAAACATGCATAAATAGAAAAATTTGATTCATACACATTAACACCAAAATCTTCAAAAAAGTCTTTTTGATTCCAATTAAGTTGCAACGATAGTACTGTCCCGATATCTTCGAAAACAAAAAACCCTCCCTCTTCTTCATTCATATGATTTATAGAACACAGATATAAAATTTCCACATTCCTCTACTTTCCAAACGGTTGGGGTCTTGAAGCGACGCTTCAATTCCCTTTCCTAATTAAGAAATTATAATAATTTCGAGGGAAATGATTATTCTACAAAAAAATCAACTACAATGAGATCATTAGGTGAGCCTTGGAGGTTGTGATTTTTCATCTATGAAGGCCTTCCAGGTCTCAAATTCATCGAGTATGTTGTCCACTCAGTGTAGTAGTTTTCTTTCAAGGTATGTCTCACCATTGCAGATGGGCGTAATGATTTTCGTCTTCAAGCTTTGCTCAAAATGTTGCACATAATATTGAGTTGAAAAGATCAAGACGACATGTTGTATTGATCTTTCTTCTATAACCTTTGCGTTGATTTCACCTAGATTTCATACTAAGGTTCCTTTTGTTCTCTACATCTTTGACCATTGTTTGGGTTGACAATGAATTTTCTAGATCCCTCAGAGGATCCATTCTAAACCGTGAGAGTAGGCTATATGAATACCTCCATAGCTCTTTTCTCATTCTGATGACTTGTTCCCGTGTCTTCCACATATCTACAACAATTTCTATCCTTGCACTCAACATTCCGTGATCTCAAATTCTCTGCTTGTCTAAGTACACAGGTAGGGTCTCGGGGAAGCTTTGTTGGACATCTTTCCATTCTGTGACCTAGTTGTAGGCTTCTAGGGCCTTTTGATATCTTTTGTGCATTTTTTTCACATGTATGATCAGCTTTTCTTGATCACATCCAACCTTCAGTATTTTTTTCAGAGTGTAAAAGAATATCTTTTGTGAGTTCTAATGTTCTTCATTCTTCTCAGTAGCCTCTGTTTTTATAGCTTCTAGAGAAATTGTCTGGTTTTGTATTTATTCTACTACCTTCTTTAGGATATCATTGTTCTGTTGTAGCCTCCTAACTTCCTCTTCAATTCTTTCATGAAAGACCTAATTTCAGACAATTATCCTTTAAGCTGCATAGCTTCCTGGTCATGAATAGCTTTGAGTTTTTCCACCTCATGTAGATGATCCCTTTGATTGAGGGTGATTGTTTTGTTGAACTTTTCCTTCATCTCCTTGTCCTATATTTGAAGTTGTCTTTCAATATCCTCTTTGTGAATTTTCTCTGTTTGTTAGGATTCTTTCATGTATTCACTAGCCATGTCCACTTTGATCTTTTCCTAGGTCACCTCCAACTCAATGATCTTGGATTTTGCAGCATCTAGTGCCCCTACAACTTCATGCACTGACACAATTTTCACACCAGCAAAAACACTAAGTGTTGAGGCTGCTTGCAATGCGTTATCCTTTAGATTTGGTCCATCTTTCCATTTGATGCCCCTTTCAAGAACTTCCTGGATTAAATTGAAATTTCCTCTTTTTCTCTTCAGGGTTCTTTTCTCAATTTCTCTTATCTTGTGGCTATAGTAATAATCTCCCACAACCACTATTGTGCCTCGAAAACCTATTCCTTCAGAAGTGAGTGATAAACTCCCTAGGATGGTGACCAATGGGGTGCATTCCTCAATTGGGGTGTTCATGAGATCGGTGTTAACACCTGAGGTCACAACATTGATACTAGATGTGGTTCTATCCTCTTTGTCTTGGGCATCCTTAATTATATCTTCCTCTTCCTTCTTCCTCTCTATTTCTCATGCAACCAGGGACATTTTTTTTGTGTTCATTGTTTCTTCTTTTCCCGAACTATGTTTTCCTTAGGAACGGTTTGTAGTTCGGGTCTTTTCCAGTTCACCCTGTTTCTCCTCGACTTATTTTTTCTTCATTAGCTAGTATATCTCTTCAACCTCTTCAAATTTCCTTTCTCATTCTACTTCTTTTTCCCTTCTTTTCTCTTCATCTGACTTTATCTTTTCTTTATCTTCAAGGAGTGTGGCCTTGAACTGCTCTAGCCTTAGGGTTTTGTCTTGTTCTTCCTCTTTCTTTAGATTCTCTCAGGATGCTTCAATGGTGAGCCTCTCCACTTCCTCTTCAAAACTTAAATCCCCCCAAAAGACATCTTCAACGAACCTGGATTCATGCATGATATGAGGTGTTAATCTAACAACCTTCATCTATTCATAAACTACATTTTTAGGATAATGAGATTTTGGCTCTCCGATACAAAGATACGACTCATTTAGAGCTTATGCTTCCTTTTTGGCTTGCTTATTGTTCTGTAGAGAGTACAAGCCAATATGAAGGGGAAAAATAGGCCAATACTTTTTTTTTCTTTTCTGACAGGTAAGTAGTGGCTCCTTTCTCCACAGTTTGATATGCTATTTATGTGGCCAATAATTTATTAGGTACACACTTGGGGAGCAAGTGTGTAGGCCCTGTGGCCCGAAAAATCTTGACAAAGGTATAGTATTTCTTCATATATCAGTCTCGAATTCCCCTTAGGGACTTGATGGCACCTGAAGAAATCCTATGCGGGAAAATACCAAAGATGGCCTTGTGTAGGGGGGTGAGGAAATAGTCACAGATCTCGTAAATTTTTTTATTACAATTAACCTCCCATAATTTAGAATAGTATAAATGAATGGGGCCATGATCTGGGGTCCAAGCCCAATTTAAAGTAAGGAATGAATTGGCTGAGAAAACGACATCTATAAGATACAACGACAAGTAGAAGCTAGGTTTTTTCATACCTTTGGGGTTTTGGACCCGATTCACTACTCTAAAAGATAGGATGTTTTCCTAGTTGAAGGATTGGCCCTTCTTGACCACTATGTAATCCATGGGAAACCATTCCATTCTGAAATGGGTGCTAGTTTCCTCGACATAAAGTCTACAGATCATTTTGTTCAGTAATTTTTAAGGGATTTTCAAGTATCACGTAGGGACATTCCTTTCCCCTTTATTTACCAACCATTCTTCATAATGGAACCAGTCTTCCATCAGTGTTTCAAAATCTTCATTTTCGGCCCCAAATGTTTCTAGGAATGACTCATTCAGAGAAACCGTGGGTTTTAGGGTCTTGTATATTACTTGGACATCTTCTTCTTTGAGTGACGCAATAGAGAGACCTGAAGCGTTGACTATTAATCATGTATTCCTATGTAGATATGAAAAACACCATCTGGTAGCATTGTTGTAATGGAAGAGCTCTGGGCGAGCAACTATCATGTGAATGTCATTTTTGAGAATGTTCTTGTACTCATCGATGTCTGGGTCATCAGGTGGAAACATTTCATTCTAGAAGATATCCTGAATCTAAGCATAACTAAGGTAGTGCTCCATCCTGTTGTGGTTGTTTGTATCGACAACATTGAAGGATTCTGGGATAGAGGCTGGAACAGGCATGACGAAGGTTTGAATTTTCCCCTCTCTTGTCAACATTCGGGAGATTGTTTTACCAATCATAGACCAAAGACAATAATAAACAGAGCAATCAGTCAGACCTTTGCTGCTACAGTTCCTATTTTCCCTAGTGAGGATGTAGACAAGTGATAAAAAAATTAAGTCTCAATAATGTTTAGACTCAATTAAGTCCAATATTGAGTGAAATTAATGAATAAGTGTGTTACAACTTAGACTCAATTAGAAGAGTATGCAGTGATATGAATGTAGTCGTCGGAGGTTCAAAGGTTATGACCATTAACTATATCAACAAGATAGCGGGGATAATGAAAGGACAAGATCGTCGACATGATATCATCGTTGGTACTTTGTGGTGGTAAGATATGTTGAACATGATCGTGAACAATCCTCCGACGACAACAACTCTCAAACACATCATTAAATATTAATGTGAATAATTAACGATTCGTAATAACTTTTAATGCTCACAAATCCAAGCACTCAATACAAATCCTCTTTTTAATTATAGTGATAGGATGTTAAGTAACCATATGGGCAAGGTAAAGGATAAGCGTGAGATCAACAATCGTGAAATTTTTCTACGATCACTAAGTTGATCTCATCCATAGGATGGACTAAATCTTTGGTCATTGATGATTTGAAGGAACAACGTCATCGTCGATGATGTGTAGGGAAATAGTAAATGTGCACTAAGATTTTTACCAATGATGATAAGGATTCACCAAAAAGGACCAACCAACAATAGCCTGCCACGTGTGGGTACAAGAGTGGTCTTATGAAATGACTGGGAGATATGACCCACATGAGTAATCATGTTGACTTGGATACAAGATCCAATCCTGTCGAGCCTCTTGGACTATGACATGGATTTGCAAAAAGGGGATCGTCGTCTGTGATGCGAGATGAACACATGAGAAATTGTTTCGACCACTATTTTCTCCCAACAATGATGCTATGATGCATCATCGTTAGGATTTTGAAGTGAGGGGAACATAGATCAGGAAGAAGGAACGACAATGTACAAAGGGTCTAGGATGATGAACTTGAAGGCTAGTGAAAATCTTATTCGTTTTGTTTTATATGGCCACATGCACGAGATTGAGGTTGTAGGTGAACACATAATCAAGTTATTAAAGAATAGTGCCTTGTAGAAAAATTTGGTAGTATGGTCCACCACCAAAACAGATAGTTTTGGTGGGGTTGTTGTGTTCTCACAAAAAATGGCAACTTGCATGGGAGAACCAATTATCTTTGCCTCAAAATAACCATTAGATAATGCTTCCTTCAGGTCGTAGGATTTGTCACCAAATTCACAGGTTAACCAATGTTTTGGACCCCACAAAAAAAACAAATTTATCTATAAAAAAGATGAGGATATCGTTACTATGTCTGGTGATCCTCGGGATAATTCAAGGGTGAGCATTAAAGATGGGAAAATTTAATTTATTTAGAGAATATGGGAGGAGGAGAACACCATAGGAGTTGGTATTTGACTATTTTAAGACCACATTGTATTCCTCATCTCCTTTTTCCCGACATTTCTTCGTAGCCAGTGAGCGTCCATAGCCCCGACAAAGTTTCCTTGGTATCATACAAGCATATCCCTGCCTCCAGTGAGTGTCCATAACTACGATGAGTTTACTTATACTTCCCACACTAACAAAGTTCTTTCAACTTCCTTGTTGTTTTAGTATCTGTCCACCCTTGTAGATTTTGGTTAAAGATATGCATTAGCATGTAGGGTGTGAAGGAAGTGGGGTTAAAATTTGGTAGTATGGTCCTCCACCAAAACAAATAGTTTTGGTGGAGTTGTTGTGTTCTCACAACAAATGGTAACTTGCATGGGAGAACCAATTATCTTTGCCTCAAAATAACCACTAGATAACGCTTGTCACCAATGTAGGATTTGTCACCAAAGTCATAGGTTAACAAATGTTTTGGACCCCAGAAAAAAACAAATTTCTCTATAGAAAAGAAGAGGATATCATTACTATGTCTGGTGATCCTCAGGATAATTCAAGGGTGAGCATTAAATATGGGAAAATTTAATTTATTTAGAGAATATGCGAGGAGGAGAACACCATGGGAGTTGGTATTTGACTGTTTTAAGACCACATTGTATTCCTCATCTCCTTTTTCCTGGCATTGCTTCGCTGCCAGCGAGCGTCCATAGCCCCACCAAAGTTTCCCTTGTATCATACAAGCATAGCCCCACTTACAGTGAGCGTCCATAGCTCCGATGGGTTTACTTATACTTCCCACACTAACAAAGTGCTTGCAACTTCCTTGTTGTTTCAGTATGTGTCCACCCTTGTAAATTTTGGTTAAAGATATGCATTAACATGTAGGGTGTGAAGGAAGTGGGGTGATACAAGAGTTACTTTGATAGTCAGGTCACAACCGATATTTATCTTCATGGGTTCTTTTCCAACATATTTTGCTTAAGGTTAAGAAGTGGGACAGGGAGGCTTCACAAGAATTATCTCGAAGACACAAGAACTGTTACTATATCATGTTGGTTGAACAATGAGAAGAATATGAGAATAGTACCATGGTTAATCAACTTCCTATCGACTCTAGTGGATTACTCACATGTTATGTACAATTGGTGATCTTTTCAAACAAAGATTGACGAGTTCTCCCTTTAAATTATAACCATAATTCAGATTAAATTTTAAAACCAAATACAAGACATTCCATTATTAAAATGAGTACCTGATCAATCATTCACCTACAAGGTTCTTGCTAAGCCTAAAAAACAACTTCAATCATTCGAATGCAAAAGGGATTAGTAAGAGCTTGATCGTGGTAGAAAAAAAAAAGTGTTCAAATAAAAGCAAAAACAAAAATTTATCTAGAAAAAAATGAAAAAGGATCCTATTATGTACAAGACTACACCACCAGTGGAGATTAGGAGAAGTATCATTTGAGTATTTGACCATTGATAGGGAGCTCCTCCTCATCTCCCTCCAATGTTCTTAGTTTAAATATTCCAGAACCAAATTTCTCATAAATTGGATA
>ML776909.1:26128-42789 GCA_009831015.1 Picea engelmannii | reverse complement strand
GACTATTTATGTTGGTCAATATCAATGTGTTTTATTTGTTAGTAGTTTATTGGTACAATTCTCTTTTGATTCCTGCTATTACCCTTAGTGATAGTCAACCTTCATACTTGTGTAATGTAATTTCTGATTATGTGACCAAGATGTTGTGGTTTCTCCATGAGAAAGTCCATAATTTTTTGTTAGTGCAACATCCCATCATGTACACTACTCCCTTGATGTTGGAACAAATTCAAACATGCTTTCCCTACTCACTTATGTAGGGAGCAACACTTGCATGACTATCCTCTGCCTTTTACTAATGAAATATCTAATGCATTTTAAATCCCCAAAAAGATTTCAATTAGTAGACAAAAGATGTCTAAATTTCACATCATCCACTCACAACTTACTGATATGCATCATGTATGCTAAGAAATTCTATAAAACAATACCATTTCTGAAACCTTCTTGTTATAATTGAGATAGATATTACTTTCAAAACAACCTCGAAAAATTGTCTGAAATGCTATAACAACAATCCTAATCTAAATATGATAATGGACTCTTTCATCTTCATGAACATTGTATGGCCCTAATTAATATTCAGAGAAATCTACAAAATAAACCAGAAATTCAATCCCAACTTTTTATTCCTTTTAAAATCCAATGTTGGAGTAGAGTGTCTAAAAGTATCATCATGGAAGTCCAAAATGGTCAAATACTAAGAAGAGGCTCTAAGTTATAAGACAATTTACTAACCAAACAAGTGATCACTCCATTTGGTCCTCACCCAAAACGTTTTGTATTTTGGTTTTGGCATCAACATAATGCACTCATTGTAAGTTTGTTCTTGGAATTTTTGATATTAATCTTAATGAAAAATATCTCAAAGATGAGTGGGACACTAGGTATAATCATCATCTTAGATTGGCCCAATTTCAATAAGATCTAAACATTTTTTATGAAAACTTGCACATGATCACTTTTGCAAGAAATTCTAGGTGAGTTGTTTTAGTGAAGTATTCCAAAACATGCTCAGATCACCTTCCCAAATGCATTGTTCCATCTATTAGAAAAAATATTGGCTATGCATCTACTTTTCCTTACAAATAGAATGATTTCCTTTTGGAATCACAAGAGTGCATTCAGACAATTTTGCATGTACAACATCTTGTCTCTTGCCCATAAACCCTTTTAGGTTTGATCATGCGATGGGAAGTTTTTCAAAGGACAATTGGATTTTCTTAGGGATTAGAAAGACATCCAAAAAATCATCTTAGTTAGGCCTGAAAGGATTTAGGAGAATATATTTCAAATTTAGAAAAAGAAAATTCAAGTCGGGAGTATTGGGCATCGAATTCGTGTTTCTCAAGATTATAGATCCAAGGGGGTGAATATTAGGGTAATGATATATTGGGATAAGAAAGGGAATGATGCTAAGAAAATGTATTTCTAGTACTTACAATGAATCTTAATACCAAAGATCTTGATGGGTATCTCATTGGAGACTAGGGTCAAACCAAATATATATGTTATGAATCCACTTTCAGAACCATTTTTCTTATAGATATTTTGACATTGATTATGTTTCTATCAACTAGTTCATTAGTATCATTGGTCCTCTTAAAGTCCCTAAGTATGTGCAGTCCTTGTTAGGGACGCTATACAAACATGATGTATTATAATATATTCATATAATGGCTAAGGACATATCACCAACTTGGATGATTTTCCTTGACAAGTTTAACTTTTACTTGGCCATGTAGGATGCATTGAAAATATACAATTACAGGTAGGTTGAATTGAAGGTCTATTAGTTAGGCTCATGAGGTAGATTCCATGAGGTCGGCTCACGAGGTAGTTAGGATCACAAGGTAGGCTGCATTTAAATTTTATAGGTAGGTTGCATTAAAAATCTACTAGTTACACTCACGAGGTAGATAACAAGAGAAAACATATTGGCTTGCTTAAGTCAAGACAGTTTTATTTTGGCTCATGAATGTTGTAATTACTGCTTTGTTGATCTTTAGTTTTTTAATTTTAAAGATTAATTTCCTCTACGTTTTTTCCATATTGCCAATTATAGGTACGCTGCATAGAAAGTCTTTTGAATGCCTATTATCAGACAGGTAAGATTTTATCTTTTGAATGTCTTGAATTTTTCTAATATTGTACTGCTAGTAATAATCCTCAGATCTCTTTGCTGAAAAAATTGCATGGGATCCCATTATATTGGATTAGATTCTTTATTTTCCATGATAAACCTTTTTTTTTTTTAATTTATACTTTATTACAATTGTGTGTTTTTCTTCCATACTAATATGAGCAGTTATAATGTAACTATTCTAGTCTACAAATACTATTTCATGAAGGCATGGTCATGCTACCCCTGTGTAGGAAATTCATTTATCATATAGCAAATATTTTGTAATGTTTCACATTGCCAATTGTAAAATGGTGAATTTTCAGTTCAATTATGATAGTAGCATATAATTTGTCAATTTAGGAAATGAATACTTTCTACTGGGTCTGATTACTAGGGATATTTATTGAATAAGTATAAAATAAGATTTGATGGTAGATGATTAGCATGAGTTCTATAATATAAGATATAATGTTATTAAAACACCACCATATTTATAGAATTATACTTTAGCATAATATCAAACTATCAAATTTCTAATTTTGAAAATATCATTAGTGCTAACATGTTAATTCTGGATATATTCAGGAACTTAATGGGATTCAAGCAATTACAATGTAACTGTTCTAGTCAAAAAATACTATTTCAAGAAAGCATGTTCATGCTTCCCTTATTTAGGCAATTCATTAGGGTGTGGCATAAATATGCTAATGTTCCACATCACCAATTGTCAAATGGTAAAAGTTCAGTTCAGTTATGATAGTAGCTTATAACTGTCAATGTAGAAAATGAATACTCTCAGCGGATTTTGGTCATATTTTCTCATAAATAATTTCAATCGTTCTATGTATAATGAGTTCCAAAGAGTATCACTGGAAGAGATAGCAACAAAGTATAATTACAACAAGGACTGTGTTTTTAGGTTCTACAGTGGACAATTTGTTTTATAAGTTGCAGTTTGCTATCCTTTGTTTTTCCTGTAAAAAAGACAGAATATAAGAAAATAACATTCAAGGGTTCTTTCAACTATGGATTGGAGAATAAATTTAAGGAAAGTTTGTGTGAATATTTTGAAGTTTTTAACAGTTCACTATTGAATTTTACAAGAAGGGGAATCTTTATGGTCTTGAAAAATATTGGTATATATCCTTTCTATTTGATGTTCATGATTAAGTGTAGAATATATGTAAACCATTTAAGGATTTTTTTCCATTACATTTAAATATAAAAGATTTTATAGGGATTTTCTTTTTTTGGCAAGAAGGATGCTAGAATTTTGAAAAAACATCCTAAATTGGAAAGATTATTTACCAAGGAGCTCATAACATTGGAGGAATTTCGAGTGAAAGAAAAATTACCAAAAGATAATAATGCCAAAGAGAAATCCAACAATGGTTTATCATCTATCGATGATCTAAATCCCGTGATATCAATATCATCATCTATTGAGTGAACCTTCTTGATAGTTGAGCCATAAATTACATATCACATTCTCATATATCAGTATTTTCGTTGCTGTATTCAATGCTCCATTCTCATTTTTAAGGGTATGGCTATATTGTTTGTTACATGTTGAGATGTTCTTTACATTACAACCCTGTATATAGTTTTATTACATGGCCTTGATTTTTTCCTAAGGCTTCTCTAGGGTTATTTCTTGTCAAGAGTTCCTATCACTACATCCAAAGAGGTAATATTGTGTTACCATCATCTCATCAACATTGGTTGTTCTGGCTCTTGAAAGGTTGATAATTGGAATTCAATCTATCTAGTTGAAGCTATACATCCACTATGTTCATGGCAGTTGTTGGATTTTCTTTCTGATATGGGTGATGCCTAGTTAAGGTGGCTGCAAAGTTTTTTTTATCTAAGTCTTGCAATTTGTTTCTAGCGGCTATATTGGCAGGATTGAAAAGGGAATTAAATTAAATAATAAAGATAGGGTAATGTTACAATATTAGAAAAAATCATGCATAAACAATGACAAGGTATCACTAGTAATAATTTCTTTACCGTGGGTCCACTTCTCACAGGTTTTTAAGATCAATTAGTTTAACCTCCTTTCAATAGATAATATGAAATGATAGCCTTGCTTCTTGTGGTAAATATAATTAAAGCATTGTGGGATCTATCTACTATATTAATGAACCAGATTTATGGTTTGCAATCCAATGTTTTTTCGTTTCCATAGTCCTTAATGGTGTGGCTTGGGGAACTTTGGCTCTGACTACTCAGGGATCTCTGAAATTGTGTAGGTCATTATATAATTAGAATATCATTTAGGTTAAAAACATGAAATCTTTTTTTTTGAACATAGGGTGATGGATCAAAACATGGGTATTCCGTCATTGACCCATGATTTTTGGGATTGTCCACTAATATTGATTGAGGTGTTTCTACCCATATTCAAATAAGGGGCAGTCAGACATTGCCATTAGTGAAATGGGCCATCCTGGTCAACTTGACCACCAAAAAACTAGAGTATTGATCGACAATTAAATGTTGCTTGATATTAAGTATGGTATGCTATGTCGTCGGCAGCGGTACCACCCATAGGTGGAACCATGAGTACCCTCTGGGTGTAACACCATTTCTACTTCCTAGCCTATTCATTCTCAACTCATTCATCACTCAGAACCCGCAAGTAAGGATAGTGATTTTAAGAAAGAACCATCTCTTATCCACTTCCACTTTTCCAAGGCAACTTTCATACCAGAGAAGATGAAAAACAACTCCCTCTTATATTTATTACATATCAGTAGTTTGGGTTGTTTTGATAGGTGGGTTCAAGCCATAATGAAGGAAGTTAGAATGGAGGGTATAGGGATAGGAGGATATCAAATGAGGGCTTCATCTCCGGAATTGATCATATCAACATTTCTCAGATAATTACTATCGAATCAATCAGCGTTAGCACCTCTTTCCTTCTTGAACGCATATAAGGAAAGGATTCTATCCCTTAAATCTCTTACTTATCAATCATTTCCTAGATCTTATACTTTCTATTTGATTCAAAATCCTAGAAGATGCAAGATATGGTAGAATTTCCCACAAAAAGGAATTATTTCTCTTACTTCTTAAAGGTCTTCCTTCAAACAAGGTTAAGGGTTAATGTGAAATGTCAAACTACATCATCCACAATAAATAAAGGTAAGTATCCTTAAAGAATAGGTCAAAATGAATGACACATATTGATTTGTTGTTTCATTGAAAATGAAAACCACTTTTTTTTACATTATCTGATCTTTATGTTAGGCTTCTTCATTTGTCTTGCTTGCAATATTAGAATTATGAGAATTTCAATAGAAAAATATATCATTGTACCAAAACAATTCCATTGACCTACTTTTATGGTCATTTGTCGGACATTAATATACTTATCTTATCTAGATTTATTTTATGTTTTATTCTTCATATCAAGCAGGAGGTTGGAGCTTGAAATAAAGTAATAAAACAAATTGTTGCAGCAGTTGAATCGCTCATGCATGGTCACCAACAAATATGATTTCTCTAGTTTTGCATCTATAGGTTTATGTCAATGGATATCTACGTCATTCTTGTATGCATTGAGTACAGAGAATGATATGTATCTTGTTGCTTTTCCAATGATCACTTTACAGGAAATGCAATTTTGTTTTTTACAAAATTCAGCAGAGTAGTTCTGGTATGTCATAAACAAAATTATGGGAAAAATCAAGGCCAACATAATTTCATGTTGACAATTCACTTGGAGAAAAGCGAAAACTATCGGTCAAAATCTTGCAAGTAGGGAGGCAACACTAAATAACGAGAAATATATGACATACATATAGTAAGGGCCAAAATTGCAAAAAGGTATCAGGGCTTGGATCACCTCATTCTTGTTGAATAGCCTCAACTGGTAGAGCTGCTCTCATCTGCTTCTTTATTTTTAAGTACAACCACTTTCTCCTCATGATCCTGTACTTATTGCAAAATTTAACACTAAATATGAAGTACATTTTAGCCTTCTTATACAACTTCATAGATTTCTCTTTGTACTTGTCTTTCTGTGAGGAAACTTTTGCAATATGGGCTTTCAAGGTAGCATTATCTTTCTTCAGAAATTTGTCTAACACTCTATATTCCTTAAGCCTCTCCTTCCAAGAAACCACTTTATCTCTTTTCATTCTAGCCATGTTTTCATCCTTCGGATCATCGAGGAAATCTATCCTTCTCCTTTTCCTGCTAGTGGATGCCTCTCATGTATTAGGTGCAATAGGTTTCTTTCATTTCTTGACTCTCTTCTTCTTTTCAAGAGGATTCTCAGGATCTTCTTCATAGTGAATTCAGACCAAAACAAAAAATGCCCCCATGTTTTCTTCCTTTTGTTCACTTCTTCAATGATGAGTAATTTAATCAAACCACAATGAAAAATTCTAGTCTCAACCTTAGCAAGATTGGCTTTGACCTTGTTAGACAATTTTACTAGGATTTTCCAAAGAAAATAGGGTATATTTAATGGATGAGTACCTGTGAAATGTTCCAATAATCGAATGTGATACATGAAAGTTGAATTATACCTTCCCTCATAGGTTATATACCTTTGAAGAAAAACTAGTAGTTCATTCCACTCCTTCCTTATGTAAGCCCTTGGAACACTCTTCCCTAGTTTCCATCCTTGATGTCATGTAAGCCCTTGGGACAACCTTGACAAATAAAACCCTTGATGCTTGCAACATTGTCTAAAGGATGGACAAACTGTGTTTCTTTTTCCAAATATGTAAAACGACTATATTATAGTTTAATGAACACATTTACCTATTATTATATATGGGTTTTATACTTTATCAAAAAAAAATTCCAAGACTTTACAAGGTTTTATAATTCAGCGAAAAATTTGCCAAGATTTTACAAGATTTTATAATTCAATGAAAGATTTGCCAAGATTTTACAATATTATATAATTGACTAAAAGATTCGCCAAAAACTTATATATACATATTGTATAATTGATAAAATAACCTTCATTTTTTCCTATGTATCATGGGGATTCGCCCATTTATTATATATATAAATTTAAGGGGGGTTCTTAAAATCACCCCTACTCACAAATCCAAGAACTCAATACAAATCCTATTATTAATTATAGTGATAAGACGTTAAGTAACCGTGTGGGCTAGGTAGATGATAAGTGTTATATCAACGGTCATGAAATGATTAAGAGATCACTAAGTTGATCTCAACCATAGGATGGACTAAATATTTGGTCATCGATGATATGAAGGAACAACATCATCATAGGTGATGTGTAGGGAAATAGTAGATGTGCGCTAAGAGTTTTACTAACGATAATAGGGATTCATCGAAAAGGACCAACCAACAATAGCGTGCCACGTGTGGGTACGAGGGTGGTCTTATGAAATGATTGGGAGATTGTACCTGCATGAGTAATCATGTTGATTTGGATACATGATCCAATCATGTCGATCCTCTTGGATTATGACAAGGCTTTGCGAAAAGGGGTGTGTCGTCGTCGGTGATGCGAGATGAACACATGAGAAATATTTTCGACCACTGTTTTCTCCCGATGACGATGTTATGATGCATCATCGTCGATATTATGAAGTGAAGGGAACATAGATTCAGAAGAAGATGCAATGATGAAAATACCAAGAATAAGGTTGAGTAAAAAAAAGGGATGGGGTAAATCTTGAATGATGATGTACAAAGGGTCCAGGAAGACAAACTTTAAGTCTAGTGAAAATCTTATTAGTTTTGTTTCAGATGGCCATATGCACGAGATTGAGGCTATAGGTGAACAAATAATCAGGTGAGTAAAGAGTAGTGCCTTGTAGAAGAGAGTATATTGAGGCTCTCTATCGCTCTATGTATTATTGTGTCTCCTGTTTTGGCTCTTACAGTCGAGGTTGTGTCAAGCCGATCAGAATGATTCAATGTCAAGGTCTTTCTCCTATCGAGAGGGTTTTGTTTGTCATTTTCTTTGGTTTTTCAATTTGATGTAGGCTTTAAATTTTGGTGGGTTTTATAAAATATGTATCATTAAAACGCCATATACTATAACAAATATATTATACAGTTTATATTGTATAATATAAATTGTACTATATAACAAATATACAATACAATTTATAAAATATTTTTTATATATAATACAATTTATATTAAACTTTTATATATAATACAATTTATATTAAGGTTGTTGGGGTTATAGGGTTTATGGGTAAAGGGTTAGGTGTTAACAATTTTGGGGGTTAATTAGGTGTAAGGGGTTAATGGACTTAGGAGTTAAAAACATTAGGGATTAGGTGTTATAGATATAAGTGGTTAGGCCAATATGGTTTTGTAGGTTAGTGAGTTGGGCATGATATAAAAAATCATAGTACTATGATGTAAAGTGGTTACAGGGATTAGGGATGTCATCATCAATGATGATCATAAGGGAAACTATAATGATGATGATGACAATGATGATGATGAAAATGATGATGAAAATGACATTAATGATGATGATGACACTGATAATGACAATGATCATGCTGATGATGAGGATCACGATGATGATAGTGACAATGCAAGAAGAAAATGATGATGGCATTGACGATCTTAATGATGATAATGACAATGATGACGATGGTGACAATAACAATGACGATGAGATTAATGATGATGATGACAATATTGATCACGATGACGATGACGGTGATGACAATGGAAGACGATGATGAATATGGAAATGTTGATTATGACAATGGAAGACAATGATGAATATGAAAATGTTGACTATTATAATGATGATGACAATGAAAATGATGATGATGATGATGATGATAATGAAAATGGAAGAAAATGATGATGGAATTGACGATCTTGATGATGACAATGAAAATTACAATGACAATGAGGACAATGATGATGACAATATTGATCACGATAACGATGGCAATGCCACGTCAAATATTTACATTCAATAATATCTAAAAACAATATCATTAAGTGAATAATAGGAATACCTTAATGACATCCTCTTGGTTTCGAGAATAATTTATTCTCTACTAAATAGGTCCAACCACGTGAAGGTGGAAGCTCATTTTTCCCCTCCCCCCCTCGAATAACTCTCAATTATCGATACCCAATAATGCATATTAATTTGAACAAAAAATGCAAAACTAATAATTTATAATACAAATAAATTTTGTCACTAAAAATATTTACAATCACTTCTTTAATTTATGTTTCTTGGTTTTCATAAAATTATTTAGTAAATCGTAAGACATACATTTGTCTTCATCCCCTTTAGTTTTTGGACTCTCTTTTAGCCGTGCTTCATGACTATGCATCATCTCCACCATTGTAATAATTCTAGTAGTACGACGTACCAATGGACATTGCTGCACTACATGGGCATCCACTCCAAAAACAAAAAGAATTATAAGGACATGGTTATAAGTTATTATTATTCATATGCATAGTGTTTCATTAATAAATATATCATGACTATGTTTTTACCTGGAGGAGTAGTCGACATGACCATTGGTGTCGGTCGATGTTGAAGGGTTAATGTCAATGACAATGATGATCATGACAATGAAAATGGTGATGACGATGATGATGACCATGATGATGATGACAATGGAAGACGATGATGATGGAAATGATGATGATGGTGACAATGACAATGATGTGGTGACGCTAACAATGAGGATGAAAAAAATATGACAATGGAAGATGATGATGGAAATGACGATGATGATGATGATGCTAATGAATATGACGATGATGAAAAATGATTATGATGATGATGATAACCATGATGATGATGACGATAACAATGAAGACAAATTTTTATTATGGCGATGACAATGACAACAATGATAATGATTATAGTGATGATGACGACGTTGATATCATTGATCTGCTTCTTCATCCAATTATACATCTATATCATCAGGTTCAGAATTGATTTTGAAAGGATTGGACAGATCAACTATTAAGAACCCAAAACTTTCATACAGAAACACCTCAAATATTCATAGAACAATATAGAAGAACCACACTTTTATTATAAGAAAATCCTTGAGGTAGGGAAACACCATACAATGGATCCTATTATGGAAGGGATCCTCTCCTGTTCACTTGCCTCTTTGAGGGGGCATCCTCCTATTGAGCTACCACTACAAATACAATACTTCTCTTATTTATCTCATTACATTGATTGAACCCCTTTATATAGTTCTACCAACCACCTAAGAACATTATAGAGGAAAAACATTCTAGAAGCAGAACCTTCTAAGAAGTCCTCTTTCATTTATTATATCTAACTACCATAGTGGGCTTTATTTAATACTATAATGGACCTAGTCCACCTTACATTGAATGGCATCTACTATTATAACTATGGGCCCTCCTCCCCCCCCACTACCTCTCTAGTTACCTAACATTCCATCCCCCTTATGAAAGCATTTTCCTCAACGCTTGTTATGACGGTGTACAACCATATACCAGGGTCCCGTGGATAATTGTGGACCACAGTGTTGAAGTAGACTAGAGAGCCAAGGTCCCATTGAGAAATGAAAGCCACCATGCTGAAGTAGTCCAACCACCCTTGTAAACCAGGGTCCCATGTCCAAGTGTTCATGTGAACTCCACTCAGAAGATATCGACACCCAATAACCAACTGAAAATGATGCTCCAAATACTGACACCTATCATGTGGATCCAAATAAGAATATCCATCCTCATAGTGGGAAAGGGTCAAAGATGAATCTGGAAGGAACAATACCATTGTAGAATATGTGATCTAGACACTGGTAATCATAACTAGCTCTTGATTTGTCACATTGATGTTTTCTACAAAAGGTGGAGTAGAGTCATCAAATCAAATATGAAAGTGGTCATCCCAAAAATGACAATTATCCATATACCAATCATCACAATTGGCCTCAAAATTATACCAAACATATAATTTTTGAGTATATGCATCCCTGATGTCCTCCATAAAATATCTCTCATGTGTGCTAGCCAAGTACCTTTGAACATTGTAACAACTATCCCTAATAATTTATTGCCCCACGTGAAAATGTTTCTTAATGGCTTCAATCTTTTGTAGAATGACCATGAGGAGTTGAGATCCAAATTGGAAACACAAAATATAAATATCAAAATAAATATCTTCAAATGATTTATCCAATGATACTGATTTGATAGCAAGATGAACACCCTGTGAAAAGTTATGAACTTTGCAGTCCCGCTGTCGTCATGAAAACCCCCCCAAAATGGTTGATTTTAAATCAACAATATATTTACTTCCGAAGTGCCGATTTGGGTGATGTTTTTTTTGAAATCAACTATTTTTGAAAGAGGAACTTAGATATGTAATTTTGTTTTAGCAAATTCAGCCTCCAGGTGCTACAGAAATAAAACAATTACGTCGTCGTCTGTGGAAAAAACACTGAAAATTTACAGATTTCAAAATGTCAATACCTTGACTTTTCGAACTCCGTTTTGGACGATTGTTTTTTTTTTTAAATTGGGTGTTTTTATGAGAGGAACTCATATCTACAACCCGTTTATGCAAATTTTGCACAAAAATATATAGAAATTTTCCAGAATGTCGCGACCCTCTTTTTCTTCTCCGAACAAATATGCAAAAACAAAACAACAAAATTGCCCACACTTCTTGTCAAGGAAAGTGCTCTGATACCACTTGTTAAGAAACAAAGACTTACATACATAAACACCTCAAATATTCAGAGAAATATATGGTGGCATGTTTTACAGGCAGCGTATGCTTGTCATTGATGGAAAGTACAACAATGATGATGGCTTGAGTACAGGTACAATGTGTCAGGAAAGCACCAGAAGTATTTTGGGGAGACGTAGCAGAGAAAGCTCGTGAAGAATAGAAGAGATAGTGCAGAGGTGCATGCAAAGTGCAGAGTGTGCTTGTCATTGATGGTAAGATCAGAGTGTGCATCGATGGAAAAACAGGAACAACATAAGCTTAGGAGGATGAGCGCAAGGTCGCACGCAGTGCATAGGTGTGCACCAGGGATGAGGTTAACTCATTGCCAAAGCTCAAGAGAGATAGCGTACTCAGGATCTTAGGCATATCAAAGGTCGAGGCCTTTGACACTAAGAAATTCTTCCAAGTCAGGAGGATGCGTAAGATCAGGAGGAGAAGTGACAGTGACCGTTGGATCCCATTCAGAATTCCTGCTAACCATCAGATCTGAACTCAAATAGGACGAGTACGTAGATGGAGGACAGATCTCGGGCGTTAGATCCGAGCATGGGGTTCGATCATTGTTGGATCCAGGAGAACCTGCATGTTCTTTAAAGTGCAAGGTGAAGAGGGCTTACAAAATCCCGAAAGAAGGAGTACCGTCCATCTTCGGGCAGGACACGTGGTCATAGATCAACATTTTTCTAACCAAGAAGTCAAAGGAAGGAACTGCTCTATCCTTCCAAATCATGAAATGCGAAATGGCGAAATGATATGAGCCGTTGGATCGAGAATTGATTGGGGACGGATGCATGGAGAAAGATCAGAGCACCACAAAGACTCCATTTTGGAGTTTCGCAGACCAGGAAATCAAAGATCAAAGGAACATTAACCTTTGAAGTAGCAAACCTCAAAATCCTGAAAGGCAAGTAAGATCAGCAGCGCAGGGATAATTGCATGGAAAGATCAGAAGCGTAAACTCCATTTTGGAGTTTCAGATACCGGGAGATTGAGAAGTCAAGAGTTGAGACTCTTCAACACAGGAGTCCTGGAGTTGCAAAATCCGGAATCCCGAAATACCGAAGGAGGCAAGTCAATAAGAGTTTTGCAGACCGGGAAATAACTCCATTTCATAGTTTCAGATACTGGGAGATTGAGAAGTCAAGAGTTGAGACTCTACAATGTAGCAGTCCCGAAGTTGTGAAATCTGAAATCCCAAAATATCGAAATAGGCACATAAACAAAGAGTTTCGCAGACCGGGAAATAACTCCATTTCGGAGTTTCAGATACCGAGAGTTGGAAGAGTCAAGACTCTTCATCATCAGGAGTCCTGGAATTGCGAAATGCGAAATGCCAAAATCCCGGAAGAAGGAGGATGATTTCGGATACCAGGAGTTGGGGATATCAAGAACTCTTACTACAGGAGTCCCAAAGTCGCGAAATGCGAAATCGTGAAATGTCAAAGACTCCATACTGGAGGTTTGGATACCGGGAGTTGGAAATGTCAAGGACTCTCACAACAGGAATCTCGAAGTTGCGAAGTGCAAAAAGCCGAAAAATTGATCTGACTCCATTTCGGATTTTCGCAGACCGGGAGGTGGAGTTGTCAAGAACTCTCACATCAAGAATGTCGAAATAGTGATATGAGAAATCATGAAGAGATCTGGACCGTCGAATAATCAAGAGTGTGGACCATTGATCCGACTCCATTTCGGAGGTTCGGATATCGAGAGTTAGAAGAGTCAAGAGTTGAGACTCTTCATCAAAGGAGTCCCGAAATTCCGAAATGTGAAATGTGAAAACACCTTTTTGGTGTAGGCCTTGGTCATCGCCGGTGGTCACATCATCGAAGAGTTGTAGAGAAGATCTCTAAGAGACAAGCTCCATTTCGGATTTTGGGACATGGAGAATCGAGACTCTTTACCACAGGAATGCCAAAATCCTGAAATGCCAAAATGCGAATTAAATGCAAGATCCTATGGATCCAATCCAACGGTGCAGGTGAATTTAATTGTGATCAGAGAGCTACTATTGCAGTTCAGATTGTAACTGCTAGAAATGACTGATGGCTTTTGCCATAGGAATCAAATAGGCTTCAGTGTGATCGCCAGAGAAGATGAAGAGGCTCGAGGCATCTTCTAGTGGAATGAAGATTATTTTTAGAGGTGGTTGACAGATGGAAGAGT
This sequence comes from Picea engelmannii, assembly GCA_009831015.1. Classification (NCBI taxonomy): domain Eukaryota; kingdom Viridiplantae; phylum Streptophyta; class Pinopsida; order Pinales; family Pinaceae; genus Picea; species Picea engelmannii. The sequence goes on along the minus strand of ML776909.1, from coordinate 28,777 downwards.
GTTGAAGCCTGTAACTGCAACAAAGAGGATTAGCTCAACTTTGATAGAGAAGGCGAAGAGTCTCAACTGCGAGACAGTCTAAGGAATCTTGGCTTAACACCCAGTGATGATGGACACATGGATCTAACTGCCAGAGAAGATGAAGAGTGGCAATTATGATCAGGCAGAGCACTCGACATGGAGAGAGCATGCAAAAGCATGAAGAGATAACATGCACAAGTTGCACAGAGACTATAAGTATGTAGAACAAAGAGGAGATTGAGTTGTTGTTGTTGAGGGGAATTCAGGAGTGTAGAAGGAGGAGTGTGTAGCAGCTGAAATAGAGAGAAGAGGAATGGTGCATTGGAGGCAGATGGTGCACAGAGCAGAAGGGGTAGAAGCACAAAAAGTGCAAGGCATGTGTGCAACAAGACAGTGAGACACTAAATGAAGGCTGAGGTTCTCTGGTAGAGAAAAACAAAAGATCATAAATTGTAAGAAGATGCAGACAGAGTGTTGAAGGAAAATCTCCCTACGGACAGGTAGATATCCTCAAAGAGCTAGACTCTTAACTATAAGACATAAGATGCTTAACGTGGACACTAACTTCCTTTCAGTTCTATACAAACTAATGCATGAGGAGGAAGGAGAAAAGAGGTACCTTTTACCAACGTTTGTCCCTGCACACTCCAAGTTGAGCTCCAATATTTCGCTCCTTGATGAGCCCTGTAGACAAACAATAGTGCAACCACTTCCTACTCTATTGATGTTAGTTCGAAATAGATCTATCTATCAGAGACAAGTTCACGTGAAATTAAACACAAACTATAAAGAAACAGGCCAAGCGTGTCATATTAATGTGAACAATGACAGAAATAACTTACAACCGTAGATGCGAATGTGACAGCTTTGTCAAGTCCCCTTTGTCTAACCCTTGCTCAAAAGATCCACGATCCGGACGACAACAACTTTAATGATTACTTTCCTCCAATTCACTGTATGTTTCCTATGAGATCATAGGTTTCATGCTTCCAATTCTTCCTTTGTTCCAGCACCACTTATAAGATCATAAGTTTGGTGTGATTCTCCTTTTCAGTCTTCTTTCACCATGAGAAAGCTTGCTTATATAGCCTTGGAGAGGCTTTAACCACTTGATATATCCTTGGGGAAGTTGAGGATTTTCCTCCTTCAGTTGAGGATCTACCCTAAGAACATGGCTGGACTAGGGATTCGAGCTCAACTGCCTTCTAAGAATGAAAAGATCCTTCCCCCATTCATCTCAACAACTCAGCTGCTGCCTAAAATAGGAAGCGCTCCCTCAAAAGGGCCATCAGAGCGCTGTAGCACTCCCCAGTAGGCTTAAGGGGGGCACCAACACTCCTAAAGACACCAGCGCTCCCTCAAAAGGGACAAAGGAGCTTTATAACGCTCCGAGACAGTGTAAGGGGGACCGCCAACGCTCCCAGAAGAGGTACAGGGGAGCACTCTCCTCCAAAACTTAGTTTTTTGGCTTCTTTCAGATGGAAAGAGGTTCATAACTCCAGTTAAGCATTCCTCCTCTTCCAAATCAAGTGTTTGATGTGTGTCAAGTGTCTTCTGGATGTCGTTATAGGCATGACATAGGCATCATAGCAGTATGCTTCCCTAACACTTGCGATACTTGTGAGCAAAATGTGACACTTGCGACCTTTGTAATGACAACACTTGTGACACTATCAAAGTGAGTATTTTTTATGTGTAACAGATTGCCCCCCAAAGTATGAAGTTAGAAGATAGGAACTGATAACTGAAATGCTTTGTAGACTTTCAAGCAAGGTTATAGATGCAGAGATCCTGACAAAAACTGCACACAAACATCCAACAAATATTATGACATGTTTCAAACCCAAGGCAGGCATAATTATGCTTGGATGATCAAGACTTGCAAGATATGGCTGCCATAAAATACACTGCGGATCCATAATTGTATTGATAAAAAGGTATAGCCACTGAAAATACACTGTGGATCTATACTCTTATGACATGAACTGATTGTAGCCACGAAGAATACACAGTGGATCTATGAGATGACAAGACATAGCCATGACCAATACAAAGTGGATCTATGTAACAATATATGTGTCATTGTTCAAAAGAAATTCCATCGCAACCTGGGAAAAGTACATATCAGAGTGATCACTCAACCCAGGGTCTTCTTACCGATCCCGATGTAGTACGAATCTAACCATGTGAATAGATGTCTTGATGTCGAACATGGCATAAACCAATTGATTACTGGTCAATGATGTAAACCGTTAACAAGTGCGAGGTAGATCACCATTAATGTCAATTATTCCCAAGGTAGTCTAGTAAATTCCAACGAATGTGAATGGATGTGCTGAAGTCGAACATCCGTGGAATCATCCGATCAGAGGTCAATGATGTAAACCCATTGTCAGATGTGAGGAGGCCTTCCATTGAGGCATGCAGGTCCCAAAGTACTAATTGGTTTCTAAGTCTAGTCCTTGGATAATGTGTTGAATTCGACAGGAATAGACTCGTCAAAGGAGGGCCTTGATGATTCCCAAGGTACTCTAGTATAGCCATTAAAATCAACGCTTAACTAAAATCTATCAGACTTTTTACATCTTTGTTAGCAAACCTATATTAGTTTAAGGTGTAGGGCTTTGG
>ML776909.1:15184-25999 GCA_009831015.1 Picea engelmannii | reverse complement strand
CCAAAGCTATCAAACAAACTTAGTATCTTGTGGTAGGGAGAGTCAAATCCAATTGTCGTATTGTCTTGCTGGGATCCCCCTCTCACACAGGGGTTACGCACGAGGTCGCATTCGGGTGAGTTACGGAGATTATCCCTCCGTGGCCCAACTGTTTGCAGTGGTTGGATTGTATATTGGGGGTCACTGGAAGGTATACCCACGATTATGTGTGGGAGCCTTTCGGGTTGATTTCAGACTTGTTATCCTGCCCATACGTTACGATTGGACTGTCGAATGTACTCGCCCAGGGGCTGACTATGAATTGGTGACCTTAGTAGCCATAATCTTCAGGGTCTCACACAAGGTGACGGTGAATGGAAGTCTCACTGTACCTGGAACAAACGTTGGTCAAAATCACTTGGGCTCCTTGGAGGGTAAATTCACAATTACTGCGTGGAATCTTGCACCAAGGCGTAAGTCCATTAAGTAGGTCTCCAATGTAACTTCTCCACCTGCTCTATCCCCACCCCTTCCTATTTTGATCTCGTGATGTTGGATTTCATCACCAACTAGTGGTTTCATCATAGGAAGGTTTGTTTGATTGTTTGCTTCTTAGATTCTTAGCGTGTGTTGTTTGTTTTACTTAGTGGACCTTAGGTCGAGTTAGTGTTAATGGAATTGAATCCTAGGAGTACCAATGGAGGAACCCCTTCTCTTGGGGAACCTTATACTTTTCCTTCGTTTGGAAACTTTGGTCCTCCATATGTTGCCACACTGAGTCTTCCAGGACTCACTATTGGATTACCAGTTTGGTTGATCCCCACTTAGGTGATCCCAAATCCTCCCAATGTTTTAGTTGCATATAATACTTTGGATGTCAATACACCACCCACACATCAACCTCACATCGACTTTTCACCTTCTTCGCCCATTAAGTATCCTTCCATTTCTCCTTCTTCGCTTAGTGAAAGCTCTAAAGCAAGTAGCCAAGTTGATAAGAAGAAGAAGAAACAAAAAGAAAAGAAGAAGAAGAACCCAAAAAGGACAAAGGCCCCAACAACATCAGATGTTGGCTCTAAGAAACTCGTTACTGTTAATTGTACTGGGAGTGTTAATGAGGTCAACAAGATTAAAAGGAAGAATCCAAAACCCAAATTCCCTTGCAGCCTTTGTAAGGGTGACCACTTTCTGAGGGATTTCCACTGTCTTAACCATGTCTTAGAAATGTGGTCCTCCACGTCATCGGCCTCTGTCGGTCATGTCGATGATATCCCGTCAACTAGTGATGTTCAGGTTGGTAAGAAGAAGAAAAATGTCAAGTTCCCTTGCATGTTATGTAAAGGTAATCATTACTCTCACCTTTGTCCTCACATGGACGAGGCTTCTTCTCTTTTAGAAAAACTTCAACTTCCAAAAGGTTATTGTAAGCTTTCCTCTGACCCATCGTTGGTTTATGGACTGGTCAATCTGGTTCCATCTCCGATCAGTTCGGTTGATCAGGTGGTCAATCTAGTTTCCTCCTTGATTGAACCACAAACCCAAGTAGTTGATCCAGTTCCGTCATCGATTAGCCCCGCTCTTCATCAAAAGAGTGACACCAAAGTGGTCGATCTGTTTTCATCCTCGGTCGATCCCACTCTCCCATTAGAGAGTGACACCAAAATGGTCGATCTGTTTCCACCCGTTGACCCCATTTTTCCCTTGGAGAATGTACCCAAAGTGGTTGATCCGGTTCTGTCACCGGTCGATCCCACTCCTCCTTTGGAGAGTGCCAAAGTGACTGATCCAGTCCTTTCCTTGGTCAGTCCCACCCTTCATTCGAAGAGTGCCAAAGTGGTTTCTTCGGTTACATTATCAGTCAATCCCACTCTTTCGTTGAAGAGTGACAAAGTGACTGATCCAGTCTCTTTCGTGGTCAGTCCCACCCTTCCTCCGAAGAGTGCCAAAGTGGTTTCTCCGGTTACATCCTCAGTCAATCCCACTCTTCCTCTGAAGAGTGCCAAAGCGATCGATTCAAGTCCACCATTGATCGATCCTACTCTCTCTCTAGAGAGTAAACTCGATACTACCCACATTTTTCTCATTAATACAGACTCTACCATGCTGGGGGGCATTCCTCGTTCTCCTATGAAACCCCCTCCAAGTAATGAGACCATCCTTTTTGATTGGGGTGTGCTAACTGGACCTCGTCTTCCCTCACACATTCCTTTCCAGATTACAGTACAGGTTCATGGTCGGGATGTTCCTCAAACACTGATAGATGAAGGTGTGTCCATTAGTATTTTGTCTTCTGTTGCTTGGTACGCTTTGGGTTGTCCGCAGCTTGCACTGGTTACACAGAATCTGTTAGCTTTTAACAGAAGAACTAGTCAACCTTTAGGGATCCTTCCTTAGTTTCCTGTAACTTTGGGAGGGAAAACTATCTTTATTGATGTCATGGTAGTCTGAGACCCCTTAGATTTTGCTTTACTCCTTGGGCGGGATTATGTCTATGCCATGAAAGCTATTGTATCCACTCTTTTTCATGTGATATATTTCCCTCATGATGGAAGAATTGTGACTATTGATCAACTTTAATTCATCGGCCTTGACTAGGTTACCTCCCTAAGTGGTTCCTATATGTAGACAGTATCACCCCCATCGCATGTCAATTATGTGGCATTGTCTCCCATGACCTCAACTTCCGATGATTTGGATCTGGTAGTTGACATGGTGATTTCTTTGGTAGGATTATTGGAGCCTGATCTCCTTACTCCTATCGCGGCCCTCGACATGTGTTCCTTCTCGAGTGATTATATTCCATCCAGCGAAGATCTCCTGGAGGCCATGACCATGATTTCTTCATTGACATGGTACCCTTCCAAAGCATTATCCTCTTGGAAGTCGTGATTCGGATGCAACCACAAGCATAGTTTCTCTTCTCTGTGGCAAGCTTGTTAAAAAATGAAACAGAGGCCTTGAGCATAGTTCTTTTCCTATGTCAAGCTCGTTAAAAAATGAAACAGTTACCTATCTTGAACCTTCTTTTCATCCACCCTTCTCCTTTTTCTCATCTACTAGAGAAATTGGTGACGAACTTAGAGCCGGTGAATGAATTGAATCTTGGAGGGCATGTCTCCAGCCTTTGCTGATCTTTCTGGAGATAAACCACTAGCTTTCAAGCTGGGGGCATACTGAGCTTAGTTTTTGTTCTTTCTCGTGCTCGTAAATACATGAGAATGCATCCAGGTAGACTTTTATCTCTTTTTTGGACCTGTATGGATACACGAAAAAGGAACCCCCTGGAGTCTCCTTTAAGCTCTTTTCAGACTCTCTAAACATGAAAATATTGCCGAGTGATCTTGCTTCCTTTTCCACTCGTTAAATGGTTTGAAAGGGCGTCTTTCGAGTGATAATTTATCTCTTTTTCGGCCTCGGACTAACATTACGAAAAAGGACAACATTAGAGTCATCTTTAAGTTCTTTTCAGACTCTCTAAACATGAAAAGATTACTGAGCGACCTTGTTCTCTTCACGCTCGTTAAAGTATTTGAAGAAAATGTCTGTTGAGCGATAGTTTATCTCTTTTTTGGTCTCTTTAGACTACTTTACGAAAAAGGAACTGAGAGAGTTCTATTTTAAGTGTTTTTCCGGACTCTATAATCATGAAAAACCTTCGATTTTTCTGTCTTTGGACTCACTAAACAAAACAACGACAGGCCCATATGGGATCAAACCCTTACTTCTTCCAGTTCGTTAAACAAAGGAAGAGGAAATTACCGAAGGTGAGTTTTATCGAGCATGTGTTATCCTCCTTGAGCTCGTTAAATTAAAAAGAGGTACTCGTCTATTTGGATGGGGGAAAAATTGAAAGAAGCAAGCCAAGCAGTTTTTTGAGAACATTACCAAGTAACTCTTAGAGTCGCCCTTGAACATGGCACTTTGTTTTTTGCACGCATTCTAATCTGCTGAACCTCTGCACTGAGCCAATCCTTTGAGTTTCTTTCACTCCTTTGGGTCACCTGATGTAAGTCACAACATCCACTGCATCATCAAGTTTTGGTCCATGTCATGTTTCTACTGTTGTGCCTCAGTGTTCAAGGGAAGTATCTGCCTCGAGAGTCAGCCATCACAAATATATTGTCTCAATACCCATGTCAGTCCTTGTTCATTTGATCTACCAATTACATCTTTGTGTCCATTTCATGTCGTTGATGGGGGATACATCAAGTCCCTCCTTCGACGAGTCTATTCCTGTCAACTTCAACACATTATCCAGGGACTAGACTTAGAAACCAATTAGTACTTTGGGACTTGCATGCCTCAATGGCAGGCCCCCTCACGTTCGACAGTGGATTTACATCATTGACCTCTGATCGGATGATTCCACGGATGTTCGACTTTAGCTCATCCATTCAAATTCATTGGAATGTACTAGAGTACCTTGGGAATCATTGACATTAATGGTGATCTCCCTCGTGCTTGTTAACGGTTTACATCATTGACCGGTAATCAAGTGGTTTCTGCCACGTTCGACATCAAGACATCTATTCACATGGTTATATTCGTACTACATTGGGATCGTTAAGAAGACCCTAGGTTGAGTGATCACTCTGATATGTACTTTGCCCAGGTTGCGACGGAATTTCTCTTGAACAATGACACATATACTGTTACATAGATCCACTTTGTATTGGTCATGGCTATGTCTTGTCATCTCGTAGATCCTGTTAGCACTCTGTAATTTTCCCAAGGCTGAAAGACAGTCACAGAGGCAACATCAAAACCACTTCGAGTCTTGGATCTAGCCCTCCAAGATTTAGAGAGGGATCTCTCTGTATGATGTAGCTTTGTTTGAAGAGGTATTAGGCTAGCTATGAAGAACAATGGGCTTTGTTGTCAAAGGGTTTTTGAAGTTGGTTAAGACAAACTACATATCCATTGGGCTATGGGGTCTGTAATTAATTAGGAATGAAATACAACCAGAAACGCTGAAGAAATCCTTCACAAGGAAAGATAACACACTCACTGGATCTTTAATAATTCAAATGATGATCAGAAGAAAAGATAAGGAAATAACTCCAACTAACAAGCACTTAAGAATCTCTTAATTGAAGATATTGAGAAGATGAACATTAAAATCTTTAGAATCGGAAACAGGGTATCAGAGATAAATCCTGTAACATAACGCTATTCGTAAATATTAGTTATCAAAAAACAAGATGATCACAGAGCAAGAAAACATTTAACTGGAAAAATCACATCACCGGTGAACATGCGCAGGAATCCTGTAAAGTGCCTCTTCTTTATTAATGGCAGATCTATTAAAAAATGTTACAGCTTGATAGCCACAGGGCATGAAGATCCAACCATTTTACATTAAAATCACCTGAATAAATAATATAGATCGTCCCCATCAAGTTCGGAAGTCGGTTTAACCGCCTCGACCAAAAATAGCCACCACTCCCACAAAATTCGGAGTCTTCTGCCATGAAAAATGGACCGTTTTTCTGCGAAACAGGGTTCCTATCAGACATGATTCTCTCTTCAATGAAGATGCCTGGGAGAAAAATGAAAGATATTATTGTATATGGACATGTTTTGGACAAAAACCTCTTTCGGTTTCGCAAAATTCGTCCCCAGCTGGCCGTGATAGCTCCTGCAAAATCGGGACTGAAACGGAAAATTTAAAATATGGAAAAATAGGCCTCGAAGATGTCTTCGACTCTCTCTGCTCGTAACTCTGTTGCAAAAACTGAAAGAGGGTTTTGTTCCTCATTCCGTGCTGAGAAAAAAACTCTCTCAGATTTTGAAAATTCGTCTCCGTTTGCTCAAAATCTGCCTCGGATGAAGACATGGTAACACAGACAAACATTGGCAAAAATTGGGGAAAGTGATTTTTTGGCAGGAAAACGGTATTCCGGACCCCCCCCCCTCGTTAAACGTAGACCGCCCGGGGGGGTCCGGAATTTAACCTGGGTCGTTGATTTAGTTGGTTAAATACGGGCCGTTCGAAGTTGTATGAGGTTTATTTATGATTCCGGACCCCCCCCCTCGTTAAATGTCGAACTCACAGGGGGGTCCAGAATTGAATAAGGCGCGTTGATTATGTTGGGGTATAGTAGATGGGGGGCGCACTTGCATGGAGGTGTGCGTGGGTTTTGGGGGTAGTGGATGGTGAGGTGGGGTGACGTAGGGGGAGTGGGTAGTGGAGAATGAGGTGGGGGGTGACGTAGGTGGGTGTTGAGTGGGGTAGGTGGGGTAGGAGTAATGGCATAGGGGGATGTGAGGTACGTGGGTAGACTTAGGGTTAGTTTTATTCAAAATTTTTAACATTTTTTATATATTTGTTATGGTTTATTTTATTTTATATGTTACGTTTTATTTTCTTTTTGTTTGCTTTGTATTATTAATATGTTTGTTTTTTGTGTGTTTTATTTTTAATTGTTTTTGGTTTTTGTTTTTTATATTTAATAAGTTTTGTATTTTAAATTGTTTTGTTTAATATTTAAATGTTTTTATTACTTTTTGTTTTTTAATGTTTTTTGAGTGTTTTTTAATTTAATTTATTTGTTTTTATATAGTTTTTTGTAATTTTCTTTTTATTTAATTTCTTAACTAATCCTAATTACTAACTAATTTACTAACCTAGTTACTAACTCAATTAATAATTAATTAATTAATGATTAATTAATTATTAAATAGTCATTTATTAATCAATTTTAACCTAAACTAACTTTATTGTTAATCTAACTACCTTTATGATTATTTTGATCATCCTATGGGTGGGTGGCGGGAAAAAATGGTCAAAGGGGAAACATGACAAGGGAGTGAGGGCGAAACGTGGGTGAAGGAGGATTGAGCGACAAGAATGGAGGGAGGGAGCGGAATCAACCGAGCCAGACTTCATCATCACGAGAGAAAATGCCAAATCATCAGTCGAAGAATCGACTCGCCTATAATTATAGGACCCTAACATTAGGCTCCACCTGGGGATGGCAGCTTCTTTCAGGAGGTGTCAAGAACCACAGACTTCTGAACCTGCAGACCAGAGATTTATCCATTGGGCTGATCCCAAAAACTTATCCTGCAACCTGTACCTGTTTTGATCTTTGCAACTGAAATGAAATCAAATGAACACTGCTGAAAAAGAAATGCTCAGAGTGCTGAGCTTATTCACATTCTCCTATCTACCCTATGCTACTGATCATTTCATCATTCTAAGTGATACAATAATGCCAGTGCAGCCAATCAAGTAGTTGATTTAGTGGCTCTGTTCTTTCACTGTCTGTGATGAGACTCAAAAATAAGTCTGTTACTCGTGCTTGAGAGTAACTTCCACCGTGCTTTCCCTTGCATAAGATTTGATCAACCCAAACAATAGGAAAAACATCGGCAACAGAAAAACATCCTGTATTAAAGAATTTCTCCATATAGGTAGCTACAGGATCAGTATAGGTTTGGCCCATCTTATGATTTTCAACTTCAAACAACTCAGTCTCAAGACTCGATTTTTCCCCTGTGCATTCTGCGTCTTTCAATACTTCCTCATGCGACTGTGGATGCTCTGATGGTTTGTGAAATGATGCCTCTGCTGGAAAAGACAAAGAATCTGATTGCCTGACCATGTCAATATCATAACAGCTTTTTATTTCATGACTGGAGAACGAAGAATGATTTTGGCCACACATGTCGTCCAACTGCTCAACTATTGGATCCTGAAAAGACTGACAAGACTGCTGCATTGACTCATATGAAATTTCCTGCTTATTTTTGTATTCGTCCTTCAACACTTGTCCAAGAGTCTCCTTCAAAACTTGAAATGATTTAAAACACAATGGCACAGAGTTATTTTGAATTAAATCATAATTTGTCTCAGGCTCTAAGCATTCATCAAGAATTTGAAAATTGAAGGAGGGAAAGTGCTCCAATTCTGGGTTTAAAACAGCCTCCATATCCTTAAGGGTATCATCAATTGATTGGTCAGAGACATTTATGTCTTCACTATTTACAACTGGCCTAGATTTTCTTTGCAGGAATTGAAGAGATGAGAAACATATGGGCAAAGTGCTTTCACTTACTCTGAGATTTTTTGTCTCTTCCCCATCGCTGTCATGACTGTTGTGCAAGGGATGATTGTCGCATCTGAACGGTAAATGATCTTCTTTCTGCCAATGACATGCTGCCAGTTTCTCTAAACAATCAACCTCTATTTTAGCTTCCTGATCGTCGTCATACTGATCCCACTTGGGTGGACAATCCAAGTAAGGAACGTTGTCAAACATGCACATCATATCAGCTGGTTGTTCCTCTACAAGTCGATATGGAGATTCATCTTTGACTGTGCCGTGAATTGAATACATGAATGAATCATCATTCAAAACATGGTATCCAGGATGAGAAGAACAATGTTTGGGGATTGGGACTGTGTCTTTCTCTATAATCACTGGAACATGATGTCTTTGGACATCAAGCTCATCTTTTATGTTAATTTTCTGCATCAGCTTTTCCATGACACTGGCCAAAATCTCCATTTTATCTTCTGATGACTTCAGCTGCTCCATTTCTTTATCCTTCAACTGTGACCTCTTGATCAGAAAGTTGGTCTCTACATCAACTGCAATGCTCTGCATTTCTTCAAGGCTTGCAGTGTTCCTTTCTCTTAATTGGAAAGCCATTTCAGGATCAAAGGCTTCTGGGTAATGCAAATGAGCTGACCCTGGGGGTGGCCTTATATCAGCAGGTATGGGATGATATACTTTATTGAATCTCGCTGAAAACTGATGTACTGTCTCCCCTGGCTTTCTTTTCAAATGTTCATACTCTTCTAGGATGAGGAAAACATTTCCCCTGATCACCCACCTATCCAAGAAAACTTGTATGAACTGCTGAAAATTTCTGATGCTTGCAGCTGGCAGATTTATGAACCAATTTTTAACTTTACCTTGCAAAGACAGGGCAAACATTCTGATACGGACATCATCATCTTCAACCTCATAAAGGTCAAGGAAATCCTCAAGGTTTTGAATATGTTTTTCAGCAGTAATATTGGCATTCTCTCCATCAAACGTAGGCATATTATTGATGTAATTGACAGGGAGGTCATGGAGAATGGGAGGCAAATCTAGAGGCTTGTATCGGTCTGGGAATTTTGCAAGAAAAGGACATGAAGAAAAAGTCTTACAAACATCCAGAGGTTTAGCATGAGTAGGAGACAAAGCAGGAGGCTTATGTCTCACTAGGGTTTCTACAGGTGCATCTGGGATGTGCACAAATGTATGAGCATGTATATAATCTACAGCTGGGGATATGATCTCTTGAGACTCATCGATTGACTGATGGTCAAAATACTCTTCAACAATATACTTTTGATCAGGCTTAGAAAAAGACAAGACATGATTGCAGATAAAACCAAAGATATCTTGAATGCAATTTGAGCTTGAATACCTGGTCTTTCTAGGCTGCTTGGTCATGCTTCATGTTCTTCCTCTAGTGGAGTCTTCGAGCTGGCACTGTCTGGAGCTGTTTGGAGTCGCCAGGTGAATGATATCAACCTTCTTGTGTCTGGTCACTGTCCACCATCAGTGATCAGAGCTGGAGCTTGAAATGTACTACTGGGAAAAGGTCCCCAGTGGAGTCGCCATTCTGTTAGCACTCTGTAATTTTCCCAAGGCTGAAAGGCAGTCACAGAGGCAACATCAAAACCGCTTCGAGTCTTGGATCTATCCCTCCAAGACTTAGAGAGGGATCTCTCTGTATGATGTAGCTTTGTTTGAAGAGGTATTAGGCTAGCTATGAAGAACAATGGGCTTTGTTGTCAAAGGGTTTTTGAAGTTGGTTAAGACAAACTACACATCCATTGGGCTATGGGGTCTGTAATTAATTAGGAATGAAATACAGCCAGAAACGCTGAAAAAATCCTTCACAAGGCGAGATAACACACTCACTGGATCTTTAATAATTCAAATGATGATCAGAAGAAAAGATAAGGAAATAACTCCAACTAACAAGCACTTAAGAGTCTCTTAATTGAAGATATTGAGAAGATGAACATTAAAATATTTAGAATCGAAAACAGGGTATCGGAGATAAATCCTTTAACATAACGCTATTCGTAAAGATTAGTTATCGAAAAACAAGATGATCACAGAGAAAGAAAATATTTAACTGGGAAAATCACATCACCAGTGAACATGCGCAGGAATCCTGTAAAGTGCCTCTTCTTTATTAATGGCAGATCTATTCAAAAATGTTACAGCTTGATAGCCATAGGGCATGAAGATCCAACCCTTTTACATTAAAATCATCTCAATAAATAATATATATCGTCCCCATCAAGTTTGGAAGTCGGTTTAACCGCCTCGGCCAAAAATAGCCACCACTCCCACAAAATTCGGAGTCTTCTGCCATGAAAAATGGACCATTTTTCTGCGAAACAGGGGTCCGATCAGACATGATTCTCTCTTCAATGAATATGCCTGGGAAAAAAATGAAAGAGTTTATTGTATATTGACATGTTTTGGAAAAAAACCTCTTTCGGTTTCGCAAAATTCTTCCCCAGCTGGCCGTGACAGCTCCTGCAAAATCAGGACTGAAACGGAAAATTTAAAATATGGAAAAATATGCCTCGAAGATGTCTTCGACTCTCTCTTCTCGTAACTCCGTTACAAAAACTGAAAGAGGGTTTTGTTCCTCAGTCCGTTCTGAGGAAAAACCTCTCTCGGATTTTGAAAATTCACCTCCATTTGCTCAAAATCTGCCTCGGACGAAGACATGGTAACACAGACAAACATTGGCAAAAATTGGGGAAAGTGATTTTTTGGCGGGAAAACGGCATTCCGGACCCCCCCCCCCCCC